>JAVDPK010032460.1:0-25281 GCA_034780415.1 Cichlasoma orientale
CTCCCTTTTAACAGGAAGAAACCTCCAGCAGAACCAGGCTCAGGGAGGGGCAGTCATCTGCTGTGAACGGTTGGGGCAAACATCATGTAGAATCCCAAATAACCAGCAGCAACTACAGTAACTATATTCTTCTAATTTCCCCCAGTAACAAATTAAAATGTGTTGTTGAACTTATAGTATGCAGTGCACAATAATAGAGAAAGTACTACAGAAACAGCTGTAAGCCAATTAAAAAGCACTGGAAAATTAAAATGTCACAAATATCAAAATATTCTTTTCTTCTTTTTTTTTAAATTTATCCTGCTGGCTAGTTTAATGACGCAAGCATGCATTCACTGCCTGTGGCATCAGCAGAGGCGTCTGGCCTTCTGGAATTTTTCATCCCTCTTTTCTTTTTTTAAAGAAAAAAGCCTCTGATAACTGAAGCTCACTACTAGAGAGGTAAAATTACAGCCTGGCAGGGCTGCTGTCAGACACTGATGGAAACATGGCCACGTGATCTCGCACAGACTGACTACATTTCCCAGGACACCTGAGCACTGCTGTCAGGAAATCTTGTCCACTCTGTGCTCTGGCCTCCATTCTGATTGGGTCATCACCCTGGGGCGGCGGGGCGGTGCTGCTGGTGGTGGTGATGGTGGGAGGTGTAGTTGCAAGTCATGACTCACTGACAGTTTGCATCCAGACTACATCTGTTTTAATGCAGTACAATCCTGCTGGTGCACATAATAAATAAAAAAAACCTGTTACTAATTTGAACAATAAAACTTTATTATTTCTCTGTGATGGCAGGAGAGCTGGGGGACTGCCACGTGACCACTAAAAATAAGTAAAACCTAACAGGTAACATTTCATTGCACTTGCTGGAGAGGTGGAGCAAAAGAAATGGGCAAAGGAAGAAGATCCAAATCCAGATCAGCTTCTTTAAAACAGGCGATGATGCTGTGCTTTCCCAGTACTGCTTTAGCTGACTGCAGTGATACTGGCTACTCCTATGACTGTTGCAGAGAAATGCACTGTAGCATGACAGCAGCGTTGGAAGACATGGATACACGTGACAACAAAGCAACAGTAATATTTTAAATACTTAAGGTACTTTTAATTAGTTTTGTAGTAAGCCAAACAGTGAAAAAAGAAGAAAGAAAAACATACTAGCATCCTGATAAACGCAGCGCTCACCCTGCACATCTAAAAACAGAGCATCAAACTGCAGTGATTCAACCAGGCCGGCAACAAACTTTAAAGAAAAAAAAACACACCTGTGAGTCAACGCACAGGGCACAGCAGCACAAACAACAAATCACAATTAAATGAAGCCCCTAACAGTTCGCCGGTCTCCAGCGATTCAACAGCCTATCGTCACCTGTGTCAGTGACTCAGTCCAGCTTAGCTCATTTGTTGTGGCAAGTGATTCTCTCGCTGTGTGTGTGTGTGTGTGTGTGTGTGTGGGTGGGTGGAGTAGCTGCAGAACCAGAGAGGTAACCATTAATGATAGTTACCACACTTTACTCAGCTGGGAAGTGTGTAGATAAGCTGATGCTGCAGTAACGTGATAAGCTGTGACGAACTTCAAAGTGAGTCTAACTATGACCGCGCTGGCACAGGAGTGTTTCTGACATTATGATGTGTGTGTGTGTGTGTTTTTTTCATTTTTAATTATCATGGCTATTTATACTGCTTTTACTACAAAGATATAAAACATGCCGGGACGTGAAGTTGTGCATTATTTGGCTCAAAGCAAACCTCTCACTGCAGATGCTATTAATATCTGCTGCTGACAGCTCCGAGCACTCAGCTACACAACGTGTGTTTACATGATAAACTGCATTAGAAACACATCGCACAACACAGCTGAGGGAAAAGCAATATCCATCCATCCATTTTCTCCCGCTTATCCAATTAAGGATCGCGCAACTGGGAGGGCATCCCAGCTGCCATAGGGCGAGAGGCAGGGTACACCCCGGACAACAATATGCCCTATCAAAATATACCTGCGTGGCCCGTGGCAGCACAGTGGAAAAGTTCACATTACAGCCTGCACATGGACGCTTGCGTTTCGCACAGAGAGACGTCACATCGAGCATCAGACACTCAGCATCAGACAGAGTAAGTGGAAGGAAACATGTGGCTGTTGCTATGGGGACAAGCAGAAAAGCAGAGTTTATTACGGGCATCGCTCAGTCTCACAGGAAACTGTAGCATTGAACGATCCTTCAAAGAAACACGACCCTCTGCTTATAGGAAAAAACACCTCCTTCCAAATACAAAGACATTCAAATGAAAGCCAAATTTGCAAACTCAGCACCAACAAGCTGCTACGTAAATAATATTTTAACAACTTCCTTAAGAAGTTAAGGATTTAAACCTTTAAACGTGTCTGCTGAAACAAGTATCATAATAATATATTAAAACATGAGTAATTCTGTCAACATAACCAGTCTTCAGAGCCATTATTTTTAATTAAGGCAGAAATAAACGTTACTCCCCTAATATCTGGAAAAAGACTATAAAGGTGCTATTGTCACCTTCACACCTTCACACTGTAAGGGTGTGTTTTTGCTCTCTATGCTCTCTTGTGAAGGCTTGTTTGTAGATTCCTTTGTAGGGATTGGTGTGGGTGAACTACTCACCAATTAGCTCCTTGTTCCTGATGTCCAGAGCCATGTTTCTTAGGGCTGTAGCCACAGCACAAACCACCCTGTCATTGTCTATCCTCAGTAACTCCACCAGGATAGGGAGTCCTTTCTCTTTCCGCACTGCAGCTCGGATATAGACGGACCACTGGGCAGAACAGGGGGAGGTGAACAGAGATGGCAGAAGAAATGAATTTTTATGCACTGATATGTCCTATCAAGTCATGTTTTATCTCAGTATCAACCTGCTTTTACCGTGTGACCCTGTTTATTTACCCCATATTTTGAGTGTACAACATTAGAGAGAAACCCCCAATCAGATAACCCCCTATGAGCAAGCGCTTGGTGACAGTGGGAAGGAAAAAGTCCCTTTTAACAGGATGAAACCTCCAGCAGAGCCAGAGAAAAATGGCCTATGATTTTAATTTGTCACCACGTGGCCACTGACACCAGCGTAACTGAGACGTATCTGAAATGTCTAGATGATGAAGAATTTTTTGCCAGCAGTGTCCCAGCTGTTCCCTGGTCTGGCTGCCAGTCTATCGCAGGGCTAACGCAGAGAGACTGGCAGCCATTCACACCTATGGCCAATTTAGAATCACCAGTTAAGCCATTTTCACTCATGTCTTCGGACTGTGGGAGGAAACCAGAGTAACCAGAGAGAACCCGCACAAGCGTGAGGAGAACATGTAAACGCAGCACAGACAGACCCCAGCCGGCAACAGGTGCTAACCACTGCACCACCATGCTGCCCACCAACAGCAAATAATCCATTAAAAATGCTGTTATCTTTGGATTAATGCTTTAAAATACAATTTTATTTATCACAAAGTGCATTGATTTTTACTGGAGTGTTTCTGATGCCTTTAATGCCTCTGAAATGCTGATTTCAGAGAGATGTGTACTAAAACTGCCTTTTAAAGGTCTAGTGTTGATGCTGATGATGATGTTTGATATTCTTCAACACAAAATCTGAAGAATATTTGATGTGGTTAAGCCTTTTTATAGTCGAGTGCTGAGATATATTATTACGTTCAGAGTGTTTTTTTGGCACCTACTGGAATTTTGAAAAGCATCTTACAGATGCCATTTAGTATCTCAATGATTCAGCCACTATACTGCATTCTTACCTTCCAGCTGCCAGCAGCTAGATTCTGCAGAGCCCCAGCTGCTCCCTCCAGGGTGTCTGGGTTGGAGCACTCAGACAGCAGTGTGAGGTAGGGCTTAACGATGGTGGGGTGCCATAACATCTGGATGCCTTTCGGGGGCTCCGCCAAGTCTGGAAATGGGCCGACGCCGTCCCACTGCGGAAGATGAGACATAATTCAGAAAAGCATTCAGAATCCTGTGTGAGGTGAGGTTTGACAGTGGAGTGCCAGCATAGTCCCCTCAGGCAAGAACAGGAAAGGAGAAGGAGAAGATTTACTGTCATGAGCAGCGTATGATCATTGGCTATTTATTTTGTTCTCTCCCATCTGTGACTGCAATCTCACATTTACTCCTCCTTGGATGACGCTTTTTAAAAAACTCACTTTTTTAAAATATGTGTGTCAAATATGAACATGTAAACGGAATTCTGTTGAAATTTGGAGTGACAAAGCACAACAATTACAAAACATGTAATTTTTTTTTAATATCAATAATAACTGAATAATCTTACAGATGCAGGAGATCCCACAGTAACACTGCTTCCTGCTTCCCTGGAAAAAATGCTTTCTTTTTCATATGCAGCCCCATTATTTTTGACGATATATGTAGCGCTGCATTTTAAATGCAGATTAGGACCAGCTTTTATGGAATCAAATTGGAGATTATTCAATCACACATACAGTATACTGCATGTGGCTTTACAAATTACAAGGGAATGATTCTGATCACCCTGTTATTAAGTTACTGAGGATTTCATTTTACACCTGCTATATAACGCATAATTGCAAACTGCTGATCGTTTAGCAGATATTTATCCTACTATGTCAGATACTGAGGTAACCTAACATGCAGGTCTGTGGATTGTGGAAGTAAATTGGGGTACCAGGAGAGACCCCTGCAGGCACAGGGAGAACATGTGGGACGCGGAGATGAGGGATCAAAATGCGGTGCAGTCCCACATAAACTGGGACACTTTGTCATCCTACCTGGAGCAACAGCAGCGCATTTCTTTCACAGTACTTTGGCTTAACAACTTGCAACTTCAACACACAAACTCCATGCTAGCAAGGCCCCAACAAGTGTCACATGCTAACATATGGTTAGCTAAATGTTTTAAAGACGCTAACAACAGCTAAGGGGCTAAAGCTAAAGCTATCTAGAGCTCAGAAAAATTATGTAAATAAATTATGCCTGTTTTGTTATATAAATCTGTTGTACCTGCTTTTGTTTGGTGAGGTCATATATGTTAGGTACAGCTACTCGTTTTCAGTTAATTATTTGTACCTTTTTCCTGTACCAGAGCACTTTATTTTCAGCTCTTTCAATTAGAGATCTTTAACTTACTGCAGTTTGGGGGAAACTGTAAAGTTTAATAATTTCTTTTATCATGAAAATAAAATCTTGCACTGACAAAAAGTTGACTTTTGTTCGTATAAGCCGTCAGTTACAGTTCTTATAAAGAAAATCTGTGTAGGCATCAGCAGGTCACGCTGCAAAATCGGAAATCTGAATCGGCCAAGAAAACCAATCAGTGCATGTGTCGTTTTAAGGCTTCTGCCTCCATTGTCATTAGGAGGGCTGGCTGCCCCTGAGCAACACGGTTGCCACAGAAACCACTGTTGCAATGATACATGTATTAACAGATGGAAGATGGGCAGGCTTAGCGACAGAAACTACACAGATCATAGCACAGTATATTACAGTTGCCCTGTCATGTTATGCACTGTGTACGGGTCTGATGCCCCGTATGCATTCTAATAGTAATGACATAATTTCAGTCTATGTTTTTTTCCCATAGCAAAGAATATAATTCTCTCATTACCCTGCTATTTGTTACAATCTGTGTAATAATGCCAACAAACGACATTGACAATATGGTCGTCTTTCTATGTGTCTCAGCGATTCCCCTCCCTTGTCTCCCATCTCATCCTTTTGTCATTTCTAGTATCCCCTTATTCCTGTCTCCTCTCCTCTCCTCTCCTCTCCTCTAATTACCCCACAGTTGATGGAGTTTTTTCCCTCTCCAACAAGCTCCCCAATCGCTCCTTCATAGTAATCATCCACAGCTGCAGTGGAGTGGAGAGACACACATTAGAGGGGAGAGAGTGAGGGGTGATATATGATTGTTTGGAGAGGTTATGATTTGTCTCTTTACAATCTGATCTTGGGGTTACATTTAAAATCTCCCTGGTTCTGCCTGGTTTTAAGTTTGCAAAGGGTTAGCTCAACAAATCAAAGTTAAAGGCCATGGCTCATTGCTACCATTTTTGAAGATCTCCTCCCTCTCTCTCTCGCTCTCTTTGCCTTTTCTAGAAATGACAGAGAGAGAAAATAGGAGCATGCAGGGGCTAATGAGCAATTCACCCACCGGAAGTGCCAGGATTTCAATCCCTGCAGCTTCACTGGAAGTGGTAAAAGACATCTTCCACTCAACCAAAATCTGATGCTGATTGCTTATTAACATGACAAGAGGTTAGAGTCTTCTCCAAGGCAGCCGTTTGGTTTCTGCCAATTCTTCAACTAAAAGAGCTCTCACTTTTTAACTAAACGCAGGATGAAACTTGGCAGATGGACGGACCAGAAACCCAGAGACAAACCAGCTTGGTATCTTTACAGGTAGTAAACACGCAGAAAGTCAAGCATCTTTAGGTTATAATGCCCCGATGCTGTGATTTAGCATTGCTATGTATGCGTGTGGCTGTTCATTAGTTAGTTCTACTAACCCCAAATAATTGAGGTACCAGCTGACAAGCAAAACAACTCAAACATCAATAATATCAAACAAAGCTCTAAGTACATTCACAGACATTCATTTGGGACAGGATATAACATCACCTATGAATAAACCAAGCAGATATTTACAGACTAGAATGAGTCCCCGAGCCTATATGATTTAAAAATCCTACACAAACTCCTTCTCGAGCAGCTGCATTCACAAGATTTTCAGTAAACTTGACCTCGTCCCAGAGTTTTCAATTTGAAAATCCGACCTCACCTCATTCCCGTTGGTGGGATGACGACAACACCCCAAGAATTTCAGGCTGAGGGTTAAAAACTTTCTTTCGCCAGGAAACAGAACTCTTAAAATTTAGACTCTCTTTTGTGGTAGGCCCAGGATACTGTTTTGCATCTTGGGACTCATGTTTTAACACAGTGGTATTAAACACTAACAACTCTCCTATCTGTGCTGACACATTGTTATTTAGGTTTAATTAGTCTGGCATGGCCCCCTGTCAGGGAATACCCACTGGTAGAATCCAAGCATTAAACAAACCATGAAAAAAATCCTCATAAAGGAAGGCTTTTATGAGGCCATTAAAATTCTATAATATGTGATATCTGTGTGGAATGAAAGGAGGAAGAAGAAGGGGGGGGGGGAGAAAACAATAAAGTAGCAGGGAGAAACAAAGACTGTAAGATAAACCAATAGTCAAATTAAAAAACCACCAGGACACAACAAAGCTCACAGATACAAAGCAGATTCCTATAATCAAAGCGATCAAATCAGATTGAATCCATTCACAAATGATTTGTTTTTATTTATAAGTTCAGCTTTAGTTTCTTTTTTTGTCCGTTTTTTTTCCCCTTTTTTGTCTTCAGACCATTTCCTGACTTTCCTGAGGAAATCCAAATGTCGCTCAAGCTACCCGAGCATCAGAATCATCAAATCAAGCTGAACGCTACGCTGCAGGGCAATAAATCATTAGGAAATTTGATCTCACCATTAAAAAAAAACAAGTTTGTCAACATCATTTTCCATCATAGTTTTTCACTGGCAGAACGAACACTACGAAAAAAATCACAACTTCTGACAGCAAAAACCACTTCGAGCTGCATGGCGGCCGTCGTGCTGCTTGTTGATGCTTCCACATGACGAGGCTCAAAGCTGCCGTCTCTGCATTGAGACAATAAAATGCATTCTTAACTTAGATTTGGCAGTTGTCTTTGCGCTTAACTGAGATACAATAAAGCTGGAAATTTGATAGGAGCGTCATCAAGTAATAGGAAGCATGTTTAGATGGGAAATAATGATCTTCACCAGGCTTCCTTTCATCAGTCTTTGAATCTGGATGTATAAACGGGGGTTTGGGTGCGTTGACTCCAGAGCAACTTTCTGATTTGCTTGGTTTGTGAAAAGACCATGAAGTCAATTTTTTCTTCATTATAAACACACTGATCTATAGTTTTATGCCAGATGTAGCAAATGAAAATGCCGACTGTAGATTATAGACTGTTAATAAAAGATGGGCCTATCCGTTATGGTGTTAGCCATCTATTGAAATCTTTTGATCTTAGATTTTGAAGCCCTGATCTTAGCATTGGGGCTGCTGCCATCTAAGTTTTTTGGAGCCTGAAATGACCACATTTGGACCAGATGGTGGAATGCAAAAACTTTCTGGCAATTTTGATTATGGTTTTTGAAAAGAAGGAATCAAAGAGGTCCTTAATAGCCGTAAAATAGGCTGGTTTGGAATAGCTAAAGGTGCTGCTGCCCGAGTATGCACGAGGCAGGAACGGGACAACCACCGGCTGGTTGCAGGTTTAATGATCAGGTCGCACCTCATCGTGTGAAAACGGCTTATCTGTGTAGACCGGCTTTTGGAGGCATCCTCAAATGTTCAAGTGAGGAACTGCAGTTTTGTATTTAGCATTTTTCAGCCCTCAGGGCTGCCGCTCAGTGTTACGCCTGTGTGTGTGTTAGAGAGTCAAGCTGAAACATTTGCAACTTGTGTGTCTGAACGTATACCGACTTTTTCTGCTCCTTCAACACTGCTGAAAGTAACTTCAGTGCTGGCACAGTTATGTCTGAAGGAACAGACTCACACAAATTAATATGTAGGGAACAGAGCAGCCTTAAAGGTCTTTACTTTTATCAGAGGAGTCTTAAGAGAAAACAGCAAGAGAAAAGTGCACCATGTTTTTATTATCCACAGTAATAATCTACCAGATTATTATGTGACAGTGAAGCTATGTGGGAGTTTCTCCATTCTTCTGTTTCCTCACCTGGTCATGTCCCTTCTTTTTCTTCTTCTTCTTGCCCCAACATCCTGAACTCTCCGTGTCCTTCCCCCCAGTATCACATAACAAACCATCCAACTCCTCCGACCCCCCCTGCTGGCTGTGAGACGTCTCTGCAGCCAGACGGTATGACAAGTTCCTCAGGATGCACACGCAGTTCTCTACAGTCTGATGAAGGGAGGTAAAGAAAGACACAGATATGAAGGACGAAAAGATGGCAAGCAGTAAAACATCCCCAACCATACTGTGGACTGGACTGTATAAACAGTGAACAAACACAGATATACACACATGCAGCGCACATATTGGAGACAGACGCGCACTAATCCTATTGTTGTGAGTGGCTATGCAGTCAACAGTCACAGTCTTTGATCTTGTGAAGGATTTCTGCGGATTAAAAACTTCACATCTACTTGTGAAGAGCCTCCACTCAACGCGCGCACACAAATACCCACACACACCGGCAACGCAGCACACATCAAACACACACGTATGCATGTGGCACACAAACGTATACACATGGATGCAAATGGACTTACATAAAAGCACACAGAAACACTCGTGCCAGAGATGCTTCGGTGCCACTGACCATCTGGCTTGAGTAATATATGGTACACTCTAAAAAATGACTGGAATAACAAAACTCGATTTTTTTATTTTTTAAATCAGAGTGGCTGCGCTGCAGACGGTGAAATCCCCAAATGATTACTGTTTTAAATGGTCTTAAACGATTTTCCCACACATTGTTACACTGAATGCTGAACACCTTTCCATCTTTTTTCCTAAAAGCCTCTCTGGGATGTTCTTTCTACATCCAGTCATGTGACTGATCTCTTGCCAAAACATAAAATTAGCTGTGAAATGATCCACAAAATCAACCACAGCCATAGCTCACTTGAGATAGTCCACAATCCTGGCAGATCACCTGATCTAGATGCCAAATGACATCACCCGATTAATTAGCTTTCTACACACCCAACTGGCAAAGCTCATCTAGTGCGTATTATTCAAGCATCTTTAGTTGCGCACAGCTGCTGAACATCTGCAAGCAGCTTTGCAACCCACCTCTACCCCAGCTCCTTCTGTCATGCTGTACTTAAGCTGAGTGCAACAACAAAAAAACTTTACACTGTGCATAATTTTTTGTAGCGTATTTGTGGCCTGCAAGCTTTGAACGTGATTGAGAACGATTATGCATATACAGTGTACACATACAGTCGGTGAGGGGAAAGATTAAAGACATTTGCATTTTCCACATGCAGATTTATGCAAATCGTGAATAGTACACACGTTTGGAAAGCAATAAAGCACCGCGTGCATTTGAGTTCTTGATGAAATGTGTGCAAACAAGAGGCCACACGCAAACACATTACCAGGACCCTTCAACATCATTCTCTTTTATTGTGTGCAGGTGCGCATCGTTTCTGGGGCCTCTGTGTGCGTGTGTGAGAGAGAGCTAGAGGCTGTGTGAGTCTGCATGCCTTGCAGTTATTTGTGTGCATGTGCGTGCATGTGCGTTACCTTGCTGTCAATCTCACTGCTCCCCAGAGCGGTCTGGATGACGTAGAGCAGCGCGTCAGTCAGACCCTCACACTCCCTCATCCTCCTACGGGCCTCCTCACCTGCAGAGCTCACGTTCCTGTAACACACAAACGCACAAACAGAACAGCTTTTAGAAAATTCCACGCACTTAATTGCCCAGTACTTTTTTTTTTCCAGATTTTGATTGAGTGTGAGTGTGAGTACATGCGCTTGCTGAAACATATGGATATGTTCTGCATTTGCCTGTCTGTGTGACAGAGAGGAGAGAGGCTGGGTGCAATGTCCTTTAAATGTCAGGCTATTAGAGATGGCTAGGAAATGCTTGTGCCCTCGGTGTCAGTGAGAAATGGCACCAAGACAAAGCTCCGAAAGTTTTCTCCCAGAATAACAAATTCATTTAAAAAGCCGTAGTGTTGTTTAGCTGCAGTGTGACACGTCTAATTCATTCTGTCACACAAATAAACACCAAACGCAGAAGTATGAATGGCAATTATGCATTTAATTAAATTAAGTAAACTCTGTTAATGTCTGAATACTCCATTGGCTCTGAACTGGCCATTTATGACAGTGAAGCTTATAATATGTGGATATTGTGCAAATAGAAAACTCATTCATCATGCATTAATTAAGGCTTCATATATGCTATTTACTACAGTTTTAACATCAATGCAATCAAGGTAGATAGAAAAAAATGGACCAGCCAATGGAAAGCCTAAAAATATAATGCTGTTACACTAAGAAGACTGTAATCAAGCATAACTATAACCAATTAGTATGACATTTTAACCACGTCTCTAAATTTTATTATATCATTACTTTCCTTAGCAATTCAAATGCTATTTGTATCTTTTTGTGTCTAATACTGCAAGTTTCTCCTCGTTAATGTGACCATCATTATCGTCTCACATCATTAGTAAGTAACCAAGAAACGACCCCAAAAAATAGCACTTGTTGACTTCCATCTAAGTTTTCTAATTTTAAGTAAGATGCGACAAAACAAGTATTTTAATTAATTTTTAGGGGTTATAAATGATTTAGATCATTTCATTACAGAAAGTTAAAATACACATTAGAATAAAATAATAAATAAATAAATAGCAGCTAACAGATCAAAATGATTTAATTATTACAGAAGAAGAACATTATGAAATGTTAAAAGTTAATTTTGGATAAATGTGCGGGATTTTGCTAAAACACAGACGGTAAAAACAGAGCGCTCACTGTGAAACAGACTGAACAGCTCATTGCCAACATTTAAAAGGATAAAACTGTAAGAGACGCATAGAACAGCCAAAGTTTATCGTCTCATCCTCATCTGCCTCCAATCACCGGAGCAGCAGCCTCTCATCCCCACTGCTCCGCCTCAGTCTGCAGCTTCACCTCCTCAGATCTGCTCCTCAGGCCTGAAACCCATTCAGATGCTCTGCTCCGGATTTCACTCTTTATTTGCAACGCCCTCGGTCACACACTGCCCCACTCTGACCCACAAGAGTGGATTTCTGATGTTTCTGTCTGTTTCTTTTTTATGTCTAATTCTTTTGCTTGTGTTGGTAAAAGTTTGTCGTCAACAGGAGTTAAAAAGGGAGTTATATATAAAATAAAGAAATGACCTCTTTGGCAATTATATTTATGACTTTGTTATTGTATCTACTCTGGGTTCTACTTCATAATGAATCCAGTCCTTTCTGGCCACTTCAAATATCTTTATAGAAGTGTTCTGTTGTATTTGTTGTGATTTCTGCCGCCCTCTCGGCCACAATTCTCTTGAAAAAGACCTCAATACATAAAAGTCACTTTGCCAAAAACTGATATGTTTGGCAGATTAAAGGCCAACAAGTCATTTACAACAGTTACAACTTATCACACATATATCAATATGTAATGAATGATTTTTGCAACATATTGGACACTTTTTTGTCTGATGTTGCAAAAATAAAAAAAATAAAAACTTGTGTGAGTTTAGTTTAACACTCAGTGGTAGAGTTATAAACATTTGACAACTCATTTCAATAGTAAATGCAGAGAGAAAAAGCCTTTTAAACCCACATTTGCAGAAAAAAGCAAACATTTATCATGTGGAAATTTTTTAGAATCCAACAACATATAACTACATATATACCTCCATCTTAAAGCTGCAGCACTTTCATATATTTATATTTAGTTACAATGGAATGATGTGGCTGTGTGTAATGAGAGAGGGGTCACTCACAGTGAGGAGCCACAGAATTATCATCTGACTCTGTCGTTCCCCCGGGCTCTAAAGAGCATTTCAGGTTTGGTTTTAGGGTACAATTTACTGTTTGGCTCAGCCTCATTGTGTTTGTCAAGCTCATTTCCAGACCCTGCAGGCAGCTCACAAACCTACTCTGTGCCTCTCTGCCCTATCCGGTCCACCCAGCAGCACACAGGCAACGTCAGAGACCAGCTAAGAAGCACAGAGCTGCATTTAGCAAAGAGCCACTCAGGAATTCAGAGAGACAAAAAAAGAGGTAAAGGGAGTGTGAACACTGGACTTGGACTGACAAACAGTCAATACTGTACTAAGTATTTCTCTACCGTATCCAGCACCAAACACCTGGCAGACAGCGGCAGCAGCTAGCCTGTAAAAGCAGAGGTGCATTCAGTAAGGAGCCACATTTTTCACTGAGGATTTATAGGAAAAAGAGCTTAATGGAGGGTCATTGGACTTGTAGAAAGAACAGCACAACTTTAGTGATATGAAAAAGACATGAAAAAGCAAAACCACTGCATGCTAATGCACCTGTTCAAGTGGCAGCAGGAGAACAAATACTGCAGACCTGGTGTTAGCAGGTGTTTGAATGTTTTTCTAACACATTAGTCATATGAAACGGACTCTGCCAAAGGCGCAGCTTTAAGGGACAAGAGGCGATACCATGCAAGGCAAGAGCTGATGCTGCTGCTCCACTACTGACAGAAATCATGTAAGGTTATGTTTGTAAAAGCTAGTGAGCCAGTTTTTAGTAGTTACATTCACTTCACAGCCGGTCTTGTTTATGTTTTAATACCCACGTCTGTTAAGGTTACAGTATGGAGTTCTGAATGTCCTGACCTTAAACGTGGTGCAGGAAAAACATGTAGTGGTGACATGTTTAAGTAACACAGCTGGCTGTTTTATCCTGACCCTCAGCGGAGTGTGTCACGGTTATGTGAGCATTACGTTTTCATTATACTCTCAAATATTTGCTTAAATATTTCAGGCTGTTGACAATCCGTCGTATACTAGTCTGAACCTCTCCTGGATGTTTTTGCCTTGAGTGCTAAACTACACAGCACTGACAGAGCACTGCGCACCAGATAGGACACAAGCAGATAAGTACCAAAATAAAAGCACTTGAAGAATACTTCTATACCCCTTTATATTACTTTTTTTCAATGCAGACTTTTCCCTTATTTTGGCTACTACCTGTTAATAGATTCAGTTTAATTAACCACAGTCAATTAGAGATAATTAATCCCTCTGAAGCGTTCCCTTGCAAACCAGGGCTACAGATTATCTCTCATTATGATCTTTCAGTGTGAAGAATCTAAATAAGGAGAGAATCACAATGCAGGAAAAGGGTTATACATCTATAAAGGGAGCTTTAAGAACTGACCACAATAGTGTGCTTAGTGTGCAGCTGCAGCTGAGAGAAAATGTCCATCGACAAGAGTGCCACTCTTTGGAGAGACCGTTTCTTTGCCTCTCTTTAATCTTTAATTCTCTAATCAAACGCAGGTTTCTGCTGGATTAAATAAAAGTCTCATTCCACATACACTGTGTATTTAGTTACATGCATGTACTCCTTGTTTGTGTGCACATTTAGTCAAATATAAATCTGGCAAGTTAATGCCCCCAAAACTGCATTATAATCAATGAGTATTTCTCATTTTCCTAATTTGGGGACTACATGATGGACAATTTAGGTTTTTGCTTTCTCACCCACACAGATCGTTCGCTGCATGGACTGTTGGTAGATCAGTTAAGAGCTAAAGAAAAGCCTGCTGCCTTATTATGTAAGAGTGCAAGAGCTGGTGCTGATTTCTGCATGCAGTTTCAGTGAGAGGAGAATAGTTCAAATGTGTCTCGATGAGAAGCATTTAACCCGCAAAAAATCTGGCTAAAAGCGTCACATTCTCGTCTTCATTCATGCACACTGATACCAGATAGTGATCTAATTAGTCCCTGAAGCATGGTTAAGGTACGGCAAGAGAATTGGTTCGCAAGTACAGTGAATAAATGGGTTTACTGGCACTTTATTAGTTGTATTCAATGCACATAATTCAGATTCAGCTGGCTAACAGCACAAGTTTCAGCTCTTCCCGTTAGCTGGCTCCACAGCATATGGTGTGAAGCAGTGAGTTAGCAGAGGGAGGAAATGTGCCTGTGTGAAAGTGAGAGACAGTGTGGCTGAGATGGGGTGAGACAGAAGAAGAAAGGCATAAAGGAGGCATAATATGATCGAAAGAGGAGAAACGGAGTAATAGGACGAGATGGAAATGGAGTGAGGGAGGAGAAAGTAACTAAAAGAGGGAGAGAGAGAAAATGAGAACACGAGGCGGATAATGGGAGATGGAAAGAGAGAGAGAGAGAGAGCAATCGAGAGAGAGAGCGAGAGAAGGAGAGAGCAGGTGGCCGGCGATATACCAAACCCGCCATGAAATATTCAATCTTTAATCAGACTCCCAGCATTCCCTAACGAGGCGTGAGAAAGATGAATTAGCTCTTCGAGTTTAGGGAGCTGATCCACACAAAGCTATCTCCTGCAACACACTCACGCCAACCAGAATCAAAAAATACACATGCATCGCTGTACCAGATGTGCGCCTTTTCACACACACATACCAGGAGCTATGGGAGCCTCCGTAAGTAGCCAGCATGCGTAGCTTATTTTCACTGGGGGCGGGCGAGGAGACATATTGCGGCTGAGATTAATGACCCACACAACGAGTTACTCAGCGAGACAGACACATGCACGTCAACAGGAAGCACGAGATGCAAATGCAGCCGTGGCAGCGTTCCCACTCAGCTCGCACTGCACTTGTGCCGCATCCTCGAGAGGAAATGTTTTGAAATATTCTCAGTCCGACTGTCAAGAAAATTCAGTGAATGAAGTGAGCTGTTGCATTATTGAATCAAACTTATTTGTTTTGTTGTATAACATGCTGTCAGTATGTAGGAATACTGACAGATGCAGGATAGATTCATCCAATAAGAGGCAGGTAGACACACAAATAGAAAGTACATACAGACTGTTAGTGTTTCAGGCAGACCTGTCAGAAAACTGTCTGCAAGATGGGTTTTTTTTTTCTTCTTTTGATGCTGTAGGGTTTGATGGATTGGAATGAATAGCACATCAAAAAAAAGTCTAGCGCACTGCTTAAATGTCTGCATCAAAAATATTTATGAGCTCAGAGTCAGCCGCAGAAATTTCGTCATGAAGATCCGGTAATACTGAAAGCCTCTCACCAATACAAATATTATGTGCAACATTACTTTATACTTCTGCTCCACTTGAAATGAAAATGATTGGCCTTTCTGTGTGAGGTGCAAGATAGACTCATAAAATCAGTGTTAAAGATTCAAGCAGCCGTTCACAATCGTTTTGGCCCTCAAACGAGAAACCGGTTGAAGCTCTTTGTCGACTTTCAGATATATCTGCACTGTTAGTCTAACATGGACTTCTCACGTGGTTTCATTTACAGTAGGTAACTACTTAAGGCAGAAAGACATCAAATTATCCAATACTGTGCAAAAGCCAAAGATAAGAGAAAAGCCTTGTGTAGTTCCACAAAGGTGGCAAATAGATGGAATAGAACGACCCAAAGGAGCCAAAGGCAGTACCAGTCACAACAAGATACCCCCCCCAGAGGTCTAGGTCCCTGACAAGTCAGAGCTGCTCTGGACAAAGGGGACCTACACAGTACTGAGCAAGGGATTTAATGCTGTGACTGATCAGTGTATAAAAAAAAAGGGTGGTACGTGTGTATGTTCCTCGAAGTTCGAGGCCAAGAAGTTTGAGGCTTCTCCACAGTATCTTGGCTGTTTTTAAGACTGCACTCTTTTGATGTTGTGCCTGGAATCTGCTGGATCAACTTTTATAAATTACTAGTTCTCGCCATAATATATTCACTGTATACCAACTCTACCTCTTCACAACACAACTGATGGTCTCAAACACACGAAGAGGGCAAGAAACTGAAGAAATTAACTCTTGATGAGGCACAGCTGTGAACTGAAAGCCATTCCAGGTGATTAAAGCTGACTGATGTGCAAAGCTGTCATCTAAGCAAGAGGTCCCTACTTTAAAGAATCTAAAACATAAAACATATTCTAGTCTCTTGTTTGTAACACTTTTAAGTTTACTGCATGATTCCTTATGTGTTCCTTCATAGTCTGGGTGACTTCAATATTAATTTACAATGTAGGAAAAAAATAAAAATAAAAACATTGAATGAGAAGGTGTGTCCAAACTTGGTACTGTATACATATAATACATATATTATAATATTCATCTTCAAATTCAAAGGTTTATTTTTAATCCAACACGCTGCAGTAAAGCAGAAAAACAATCGATAAAAGCACGTGTCAAAAAAAGAAAAGAAAGAAAAAAAAAGCATGTGTCACTACTTCCAGACTAAACTGTAAGACTAGCATCACGTCTCCAGTGAGAAAAAGCAAAGCCACAACAGCTCTGAAGCCAAATGGTGAGTCATCTTAAATGCAACTAATTCCATCAGTTCTCTGTGTGTGTAGGGTGTTAAAAATAACACTGCGTACAATCTAAAAATAACAGACTTTTTTTTGATGATAGAACAGCAAAAACATCTACACAAAGTGATTTCTCTGCTGAAGCGGTTGTATAATGTGTGATTCTCAAAACGTGTGGATACTTTTTTCTTCTAAGAAACAGAGGCACTGACCGGAGACAGCCCGTGGCATTGCGGAGGACCTGGGAGGAGTGTAGGTGCAGCTTGCGGTCCTCTTGCGTGTGCGGGGAGGTGTCCCAGCCCGAGTGTGGGATGATCACAGCGTTGGTCAGAACGGCCAGGGCATCCTGGATGATGGGCATCTTCAGGGCGTCGCATGACGACAAGTTCCACAAAACACCTGAAGAAGGCAGGAAGACAGAAGGTGAAAAAAAAAAAAAAAACAGTTCAGAGAAAAGAAAAAAAAGAGAAGCAGGAAGGAGACGGCGAGAAAGGCGCGCACAAAGACATCTTCAGGCCAGAAACCACTAAAATATTTAGTAGGTTTTAGTGAGCAGCTTGATCCAAACACCGCAGCTGAGACAGCTACTGGCTTTAAAGCAATCTGAAGAGCCAGACACATGTTCTAAAAACTGGTATGACAGACCTTTGCACAGACAGTCTGACATGTTACAGGAGGTAAAGCAGGTATGGATAACGACATTAATGATGGCCAACGACGCCAGTGTTACAGTTTATGTGCATGTCTGGGTATTCTCCACTTTATTGTCACTATGGAGACATGTCCTCACAAACACTCCATAAAACACATCAACCACACTTCTGTCCTCTAGACAAAAGTCGTCATTGTTCACAAGTGAGTGTAACTGTGGCCACAGAGGCAGGCGCAACTACAAATCAATGTAGAGGTGCTCATACTTATCACCTTCTCCCTAAGATGAATGCCCCCATTCATGGGACCATAAGGGCGACTGAACTGTTTAAGTATGAAAAATATGTAAATTATAGGATCCGGGCTTCACAGTCATTAGTCATTATTAGAGATTTCGGACCGACATGTTAGACTGCACTCTCTGCAACGACCAATAAAACAATAAATGAGGGTTTGTTTCACGAAGATGTGGTTCAGCAGATTTCCAGAAACCTCAGAATCAATGCCACGCTGTGGCGAAGCCGCTCTGATGCCATCCAAATGCTGTCAGGAGGATGCATCATGCTACATGCTCTGCATTACGTAGTGTGGAACTGATTCAGGTTTGCCATGGATTAGCTTTGAACACACATGCTTTTTTTAAATATTGTTCACGTGATTTTTTTTTTTTATTGAACGATGATCAGCACACACATACTAGGATAGACAAAAAAGAACATTTAAACAATTACAAGTACAGAGATACATAAACACCAACTACTACCAAGAGTCTTTAGTTTAATTTAAGGCAATTTCAGTCGTTACTCTAACATCTCAAAACCAACAAGTCAGTGCTGGGCTGCTGTAATTAATAGAAGTACCAAGGGCAGTAAATCACTTAGACAAAATTCCACTGCACACTTCTCCCATTCTTAATCCTCACCTGAATTGAACATACAGTGACCAGCCAAGCAAGAAAATGGAGTAACTTTCCTCTTTCCTACCAATTAAGCTCCACTCCTTCACCCAGTTGCCACACACGCACAAACACACATATAATAGGATAGACAAAAGCTTTAACTAATGTTCACCAACTCTCTCTCTCCCACACATACACACACACACACACCAGTTTGAACCTATCAAGAAAAGGACAAAGAGGGTAAGAGGCAAATCACCATATTCTGACATTAAGCACTCTGATTTCTTGAGTGGTTTTGCACACGTATAAGCGCACACTTGTACGCGCAAATTGTGATAACCTTGAAGTGCTGCGACGTTGTAATTCTTGTTGACCTTCATCTTACAAATTGCCTGTGTCCTAATCTATGTACTCATATAATTATATGTTTAAGCATTTGAGAGTGTCCACCCATAGTCATATCTGCACTTATCTAGCACTCTCCTTTATGGTAGTAATTATAGCTGTAGTAGTGGTAAAACATCCTATCCTTAGATCTGTGTGGGTGTGTGTGTGTGTGTGTGTGTGTTTGGAATGAGGCGTCCTCTCCTCAGAGCTGTGTTGTTCACTCACGGCTGAGCAGCGACTCTGTAATTACAGCTTCTGTTATCTGTCTTTGTGAGTTTGTCTAAATTTGTTCTCATGTGCGTTTGTGTGTACATGTCTTTGAGTGCCATCTAAGCCCCCTTGACGAATCAGTCTTAACCCTGCCTGCTGTTTGGACCCGGTGTGTTTAAGAGGGCGCAGTGCCTGTTTGTGGTCAGAAGGAGTTTCTAAATGATTTGCTTCTGGTTTCATGGCGGCAATTAGCTGGGACTGTCATGTTAGCAAAAGTGACTTCTTGCCACTTAATTTTATCTCCTGCTCAACAGGCCAAAGAAGGCTTGCTGGTTCTTTTTTTCCTTCAGTAACCTTGGCATTTAATATAATAATTCTAGCTGACTTTGGCATCTATGAGTCAGTGAATGGTGGTGTGTTTCTTTGTGAAAAGCCATGGTTTCATAAAGTGAATCCTCCAGTCTTATATGAGGTTAAATGAACAAAGCAACACTCATTGACAGCACGAACTATTAACTGCTAACTTTTAAATCTTTAAGGGTGCCATCTTCTCATCTTGTTAGCTAGCAAAGCCGGCTGTTATATCCAAGGACAGCCTAACTAGGGCTTTGTTCAGAGATAATAAAGGATAAACTCTAAAGGTATCAAGTTGCTAACATCACAGTAATCAACTACAGTATGTAACACCTGATTAATCATAAACTGGATCTCAAATATGCCCAATATATTAAGTATATATAAACCATTTTTGGAGTGGGCAGGTTTATGGAGCAATGCTAACAGTTAGCACCTGCCTTTAAGTTAAGATTAGCTAAGCGGGATCGTCAGGGAGCTGAAGAAAGTAGACAGGACTACTGGGAGGCTGGGCGTACAGCAAAGAGTGAGGTGGCAAAGGCAAAGGCTGAGTGAGCTGTATGCGAGGCTGGACACTAAGGAAAGGGGAAAAAATGACTTGAATCAATTGGCTAGGCAGAGAGATCAAGCTGGAAAGGAAGCGTAGCAGGTTAGGGTGATTAAGGACAGAAATGGAAATGTGCAAACAGGTGAAGAGAATGTGTTAAGAAGATGGAAGGAGCACTTTGAGGAGGTCATAAACATAGAAAATGAGAGGAGGAGGTCGGATGGAGGGCAGTTAGTGAATCAGGAAGTGCAGAGAATTAGTAAGGAGGAAGTGAGGGCAGCTATGAAGAGGATGAAGAGTGGGAAGGCACTTGGTCCAGGTGACATACCTGTGGAGGTTTCAAGATGTATAGGGGAGGGGGCAGTGGACCTTTTGACCAGATTGCTTAACAATTTGAGAGAGAGAGGCTGCCTGATGAATGGAGAAGAACTGGTACCAATTTTCAAGAACAAGGAGTAACTACAGAGGGATAAAATTGATGAGTCATACCACGGAGATATGGGAAAGAGATTCTGCTCATGTGGACATAGTGTGACTTATTCAGCTGAGACTGAATAAATGGATGAGTGACGAAACATTTCTTCCACCAGAAACGTTACGTCCTGAATCAGCTTTCTGGGATTTCCTTACCTGGATGATTGAGCACGTATCAAGACATGGTAACATGTTCTTGAAGGTAGGTTAAGGAGAGAGGTGATGATCAATCAGTGATCAGCAGCATGGTTGATCACTGATTGATCAACAGCCCTGAAAGAGCACTGCACATGCGATGTTTGCTTTGAGAGTGCTGATAGTATAGAGAGTGTAGAGAAGGTCAGGATGTGCACTGTGTCTTTGTGGGTCTGGAGAAAGTATTTGATAGAGTGCCAAGAGAGGAACTGTGGTACTGCATGAGGAAGTGAGGAGTGGCAGAGAAGCATGTGAGGGTGATGTAGCACATATATGAGGACAGCAGTCTCTGTGGACTATGATGTTTGTAGACGTGATCTGTAGGGAGCAGGTGGAAGAGAGCCTGCAGAGGTGGAGGTATACTCTGGAGAGAAAAGAAATGAAGTCAGTAGAAGAAAGACAGAATACGTGTGAATGAGAGGGAGACAAGTAGAAAGGTGAGCATACAAGGAGCAGAGATAGTGAGGGTAGGTTTAAATACCTGGGATCAACCATCCAAAGCAATGGGCATTTCACAAGAGAGTGCAGGCAGGCTGGAATGGATAGAGATGAGTGTCAGGGGTGATTTGTGACAGAAGGATGGCAGCAAGAGTGAAAGGGAAGGTTAACAAGAGAGACCCGCTATGATGTATAGTTTGGAGATGGCAGCTCTGACAAAAAGACAGGAGGCCAAAATGGAGGTGGCAGAGATGAAGATGCTAAGATTTTCACTGGGAGTGACACCGGATTACATCAGAGGGACAGCTTAGGTTGAGCGGTTTGCAGACAAAGTTAGAGAGGCAAGGCTTGGATGGTTTGGATGAGGAGGGATGGTGGATATATTGCACAAAGGATGCTGAATGTGGAGCTGCCAGGCAGGAGAAAAAGAGGAAGACCACGGAGACGATTAATGGCTGCGGGGAAAGAGGACACACAGAGGGTTGGTGTGACAGAGGGGGGTTCTTGAGATCAGGTGTGATGGAGGCAGATGATTCGCTGTGGTGATCCTTAAAGAAGAAGAAGCTAGGCAAAAAGGACTCGGATGTAATTTAGCTGAAACAGATGTTTTCTCTGTTAAACTGAAGGCTATATATTTTACTACTTGAGGTAGTATACTTGAGGTACTGTATAAGGATAGTTCTGGTTATGTAGGTTTTCAAGATTTCTGACCATGCCTCAAAAATATTTAAACAAAATCCACTTGACAAAAGCCGGCAAGATCTCTTTCAAGAATCAATATCTTTATTTCTCTGGCTACTCATACCCACCTTATGAGACAGATATTCATTCCATGCTGGCATTTGGGCCACGCACACACACACAGCCCTCACACAATGCTTGCCACAACCCATGTTAAGCATGCTTCATGACTTCTGGGCAAGATGAGGCCTACGCAACACTTGGCAGTGTGGTGACTGAGTTCTGCCATAAGCAGCCCAGATTAAAGGCCCAAATGTGTCTGCAATGTGGGGAAAGTAGTTCATACATACAATTGTATTCAGTAGAGTATGCAGAATAATCGGGAAATATTTCCTGGAAAGTCAGGAGGTGGTGTGTCTGTGTGTGTGTAAGTGTGTGTGCGTGTGTGTGTGTGTGTAGAGAGAGAGAAAATGTGTTGCTTGTAATTTGCAGTTAATCCATGCATGCATGTATGCCTGAATCATTACTAAAATGTTTTAAAGTGCTGTCCATGCCAGTAAAGCGTTTCCTAATTTGTGAACACCACAGAGGCTGCTTATTGTGATGAAAATAATGAATTAGGCTAAATCTAAAAATAATGCTTTTAATGTCCTATGGCTGTCCTGTGGCTAAACTGCTGGAGCACAGTGTGCGATTCTCCATTGTTATATATCACACATTAGTTATAGCCTGTAAACATGCAAGCTAATGTCATTTTTCATGTTTTACAATGGCCATAAAATATCAATTGGGGAATATAAATATCTATTTTTATCTTCTTAAACTTAGTGGTGTCTGAACAAACTTAGTGGTGTTCTTTTCAGCAGTAAATTTGGGCTGAGGGTCATGCCGTTAACAGGCACTGTTCTAATGACTCTCCCACTAATGATAACCTTGCATATCAATTTGAAATGCATGCTACATCAGTGAATACGTAAGAAATAACCATGTATTGCACATGTCAAAAATGTAATGCATGATGTCATGCTGCAGCTGCAAGACAAAGACGACTTTTCCCCATCCTGAGTAAAGTCAGCTGTTTGCCAGAATCGCTACTCGCTGTGCAGGGTATGACATCATCTCCCCGAGGTGAAAGGCAGTGGGATTTTATCTTTGATTTGAAACACACACACACACACACACACACACACATACAGTCTCACGCACACATAATAACCACTCAGTGTACACTGGCTCATGTTGTTGCTTTGCTCACAAACATGGATTCAGACATGCACAAAACACTTGCATCCAAACTATTAAAGCTACACACACACACACACACACACACACACACACACACACACACACACACACACACACACACACACACACACACACAGTCATGAGTGTGTGACAGATGAAGGAGGTTAATTGCCTCAGCCTTACATCATGAGTGGCAGCAGGAGGTTGTTATGTGGAGGGAGGGGAAATGAATATGTTGGCTATGTCTCTTTGTCTGTGAAGCCATTTCCCATCTCTCATTTGCAGCGTACTTTCATCCCACTGTCATATTTCTTCCTTCTGCAACACGTTCCTTTGTCGCCCCCCCCCCCCCACTTGATCTCTCTTGCTTTTCATTTTTTATTCCTCAAGCCTCCCGGTGTAGTTTAGCTTTGACACGTCCTTGTGTGCACCTCTTTGAATCTGAGATCTTCAGAGATGACCATTTTGATTGTGTGTCTGGCTTTCCACAGGCATGACGGTTAGGGGGTTAAGTAATAAATGCAGTCACCAGACTACATAATATTTAAATACATGCGACTAGGACTGAAATTATGGTTCTCAGAAAATCAACACCTGCCGGACACCAGGCACCTCCAGGCAGGTGGGGGTTTCTGCAACATCAACCTTTAACCCTTGATGTTCCCCTACCAGCCATGCTTAAGTAAAATACATGAAACCAAATGAAACTTTGGCATTCATTTGAATGAATTCAGATGAATTTCAACCATTCACTAATTTGTCCTCTGAGCAATATTCTGCTGATCAGAGGTCTAAAAGTTGTTTAAAGGGCTCACAGCTTGCAATCAAAGTGGCTGCCCAGAGGTTGAGGGTGTTGCCCTTTCAACTGGGTGAGCAGTGGGTCACCACAACTACTCACGATCAGCTGCTGAAAGCAAAAAAATTCAGCGCAATCACCGGGAAACCACTGATTTTTCGTAGTTGCAAGGAAGTTGCGTCCTCTTTGCACTCTAGTGCGACTGAACCATAACTGTGCTGCAGCGCAGTGAGAAGGTTCTGGGTTTAAATCTGTTGGTTATCTGAGGAGTTTGTTCCAATAACCTTTTTTCTGGGTGGGGATACACTTAACGTGTGAACTTTAGTCTATTTTGGAGCTACTTGTACCTGAATGTTCCCAATTTGAGGGAAAACTGCACACTCTACTTCAGTGCATTCAATTAATAGCTTTAGTTATCATTTCCTTACAAAGAGCATGAAAAAAAAATACAACACACTCCACTCAACACATCGTTTCATAATCAAACATATGGTTCAACCCTCCTGCCCAGAGGGGAGTAAGGTATCTGCCCTATATCTGCTACATGCACCACTGCACCCAACTACACTGACTTAACTCCTTTATTTGAAAAAGTCAAGTGAACAGTGTAGGAAGAAATGCATAAACCAGCAAAGACATCTTTGGTCCTGTCTCGTAGTTTTTCTGGCTTTTTGTCTACTGTAGATCTACAATTGCTATAAGCTGCAACAAGCAATCACTTTCAGGAGCTGCTTGTATTTAAGTTACATACATAACATCTCTGGGGAGCCCACGCTGGTGGTTTGACCTTGAGAACAGCAGGGGGCCTTTGTAGCGAGAGAGACCACCCTCCTCTGGCAGACACTGTGTACACCACCTGCCTTCTGAGTGGCTCCGTAGACGGCGGATGAGTCCTTTGAACAACTCCGAGGATAAATCAGTTGTCACCTTTACTAATTGCTGAAATTGTGCAGCAGAAACAAAATGTAGATTACAGCCGAGGGAGCTCTCAAGATCACTGGTGACACGCTGAGCCAGCTGTCTCGCAGCTGAAAATGACCCAGCTCACATTTTTATCCCTTATATGACACAGATAGGAGATTTCTTAAGCAGAGTGAGCAGCTGCACAAAGAGGCAACGCTCGCTCTTATAAAATAAGACTTGAAAAGCATGTTTCTATGTATGCTCAACCTACAGAGTTCATTACACGGGCTTCACGATGACTACAGGGTCAAATCCATAACTCCACATGTGCTATAGGCAGAGGTGGGAAGTAACGAAGTACAAATACTTGGTTACTGTACTTAAGTAGATTTTTCAGGTATCTGTACTTTACTTAAGTATTTATTTTTCTGACTACTTTTTACTTTT
>JAVDPK010032548.1:0-25240 GCA_034780415.1 Cichlasoma orientale
ACACACACACACACACACACACACACACACACACACACACACACACACACACACACACACACACACACACACCAGGTGGGCCTGGATGAGTCGGTCTCCAGTCTGGCAAACATCCAGTGCTGTCCTCACCAGACAGTATGGAGGGACAGAGTACAGTAAAAGGTCAACACAGTATGTGTGCGCGTTTGTGTATATGTTACCTTGTTTTTTTTTTTGTGTGTTTATGCTTTTTTTTTTTTTCGATCTGCGTGTTAAGCAGTTAAGAGAGGCCGTCACGGCCATCATGCTAAAATAACTACTACCTCTGCCCCGTGGCTCGAGCGCTCCTCATCGTTTATTCACAAGGCCTTGTAGCCTTGTTGTCAGACTGCTCATCTCAGCTGGGCATTAGTATTGCTTGAAGCTTTAGCTCTCATCTCTGTTCTTCCCCTTTTCCACCCTCCGCCTTCACTAGCCCTTAGCGCACATGTTAATCCAGAAGTATAAGCTAACACCATGCCCTAAGAGCATTTGCATGTTTTAAACATTGCGCTCTTAAAGCTTCTTCATTTTGAGAATTTAATGTGTGTGGTGGTGCATGAGTAAGCGCACTGTGACAACTCATGCAAAACATCTTCATTGTTACTTTGCATTTCTTTTTTTTTCTCTCTCTCTTGAGTGTGTATGCATGGGTGTGTGGGTGGGCATGTGCTACATGCGTGTTAATGTGTTGCACTCATTAGCACTAGCAGGGGCAGTGCTGTGGTTATTATTAATGCCAGGCTCATATTACACCTTGACTTTGACACACTCAAATTGCAGACTCCTATAGAGCTGAGAGGGTAATTTACCATGATGGTGTCTGTGTGTGTGTGCTAGTATGCGTTTATGCATGTTTGCGTGTGTATTTGTGTGCATAGGTCTGTTAATCCTATCTGTACCTATTTGTTCATGTTTCCTCAGCCGTCGGCCAAAATTAGACGTTTTGGTTCGTGTAAATGAGAAACAAAATGACCTCCCTAGGAAAGCTCACAGGGAAAATAAATAGAAAAAAATATTTCCCATTTCTTTCAAAGGTAAATGTTTGTTTCATATCCAAGTATTATGAGGCATATGTCTATATTTCTCATGAAAGTAGCCCCCTTATGCAATTTTCTTCTATAACATAATGTTTATTTAAATCTTTTCTTTTCCAAGTGGAAGGTGACACATCTGAAGGCAAAGGTTTAGTGTGAGCTTATTACCAGCTGTGTCGTGTTCAGTTGTGTTTCCGGCTTTATTTGGAGTCTCCCTGACTTTACAAGAAGCCACCATATTACTTTACATTTGGGACATTTAGTATTTTAGAATTTTATGTCTATTATGTGTTGAGCAAAAATTCAGCTTAACTTTATTTATATAATAAGTTGAAAATACTCAAAATGGAAACCCAAAAAAATCCCAACAAGCAACAGTTTTATAAACTAAAAATAAATGTCAATAGCATGAAATATTGTAATATTGTAAAGTAAAAGATAACATGAGGATTTCATAGAGAGCTAAACCGTTATGATTTCTGAGGCCAGCTTAGAGCCTGTTCCTCTTAATTCTGCAGTAGCTGTGAAGGAGAGATGTTCACATTCACAGATAATAAGTGAACCTGGGGCGCTTGGGGCACTACTTCTCTGTAATATTTCTCTCATCTTTGCATAACGTGTTTCTTTTCTGAATGAAGCAAAAAAAAAAAAAAAAGTATTTTCTGATATCTAGATCTGTGCTCTTTTGACGGCAAACACAGCAGAGCTGTATGGCCTCACATCAGTTTCACTCTCCTGCCATGTGGGTGGGAAGCTAATGTGGTGGTAGTTTAATGGCCTGAGCTGATCTTCAGGTTTCCACAGATGAATCAGATAAGGGAGGTGATGAATGGAGACAGTTGAAGGCTTGCAGAGGGTATTGAATCAGTGAAGGAGCTTCATGTTGCATCAGTTGCTGTTAATAGTGGTAAATGAAAAGCTCACTGCTTGTGTTTAGGTTACACACTCATAGAAACAGCTTAGTTTTCTTGTGCTTGAAGGATCATGAATAAGATGGCATTTCAGGAGACGATGTTGATGTTGGTGTGACTGTATCAAATCGCTTGTCACATCTGGTTTTTAAACACCAAGTTGGTGACAATAAAAACAGTTAGCTCGAGGCTTCATTGCAGGAATTCACTCTGGCTCTGGTTTACACACAAGAACCAATGTGGCAAGTTCAAAATGCTGCAAAAGTACAATAACATTATGTGTTGTTAAGTTTCGGAGATCAAAAGTAATGCATACCATCCTCAAGAGAAGTCCTGATCAGAAGAGGAAGTATGGCCACAGGAATTGCACTAAATCCAGTTTGGAAAATAAATCACAGTTCTTCAAATGATAATATGTAGTTTATATTTTTAGGAAAATGTCAAACTTTACTCTAGAACTGATTACAGAAGTGCACACAATTTTACCCAGCACTTAAAGAAGCTGCAAAACCTAGAAGCAGACGTGCTACTTCGCCATCCTTCAAAAGAAAAGTGTTTCAGAGCATGAAGAACTCTTCCAGTTCCAGTTTGTGGCTCCATGTTAAAGTAGGTTTGTGCAAAGCGGTGTTTTCTGTAATAAAACCTTGCAGATGAAAACCAAAACTTTATAAGCAATTTCAGAGTAACTGCTCCACATTGAGGAGCGCGTATGAGGCGTTATGCAACGAAGATGTCATTTTGAGGTGCTATCTCTGCTTCAGCCTGTTTTGTAATGCTCCTCTCCTTTTTGCAATTTCTAGCATTTCCCAAACTGACTGCTGACAGCCTGCCGAGTCCATGCCTAAACTTCTTGCGTTTCAGCTGTGGGTTACATATACTGTAGGTAGTGTGGGTGGAGAGAACTGCTGATATTTTAGGTAGCTGAACATCTCGCTGTTGTCAAACCCTTTATAGCTGCACTGAAAATATCCCAGCCTTACATCACACTGGAACATTGGAAAATATGCCACAAAATGCACTCTCAGTGGATAAGTACATTTCCAGTAGATTCTGTTTATTAATGTGAATTTGTTTTGATTTGTTACTTTATAAACTTAAATGTTGCTGAAAGCTGCATATTTTGGGCATTTAGCTGAGGTCAGTCAGAAATGAGGCTTTCACAGTATAGAGACAAATGAATGACTGGTACAGTAGAAAGCACGTGACAGCAGCCCTGACATGCAGGAACTCATATCTGGTACTACTGTAAATGTCACTGGGTCACTGATAGCAGGGCACAGCCTTCCCCCCACCAGCTTATTGGCAGATGACAGAGGGGAAAATTTGATGATCAAGTCTGTCCTATGTTGGTGGCTGTGAGTGCAGGGCCAAACTTACAGTCAATCCATGCAGCTGCAGCCAAGCAGAGTGACTTATAATGGCAGGGGGGGCGAGGAGCTGGAGATTTCGGGGCCGGGACGAGCAGGAGGACTGCGGGACTGAGGGAGCCGGGGAAGCTGAGGCAGGTGGCATTAGCGATGAAGACTGAGAAGGCAGCGGCCGTTAAACCCCAGGCGCAGACGGTTCATAAACAGTTACAGGTGGGGTGTTCGACTCTTTCTGCTTCTGGTGAGCCAAGACTGCACGCTGCTATGCTGGCTATGCATATTTGTTTGTGCAACAGGTCTCAGCGCTCACTGCCAGCAGTTCCAGGCACTTTGTGAAAACATACACTAAACGACACTAGACTAAACAGTGAAGGCGCAGGTAAGATTGTAACTGCTAAATTTTCTTTTGCTGACATTATAGAGTTCCCGTTTAAAGGATCACATGTTTGACTGCGAGTTAACACTTCACAGTCCACATTGCCTGAATTATAGCTGTACAGAGTGCAGTTTGTGCTCTGAGCAGTGCATGGCAGTTATTTTCGTAGCTGTGCTGGGTTTGCTGTATGTATACATATAGAAACGGAGCGTAGAGAGATAGTGTTTCTGATTTAACAGGGTCACCCAGTCCTTGCTTCAGGGGTAGAAATGCAAACCTGTGTCTTTATTGAAAAGGGATGCAGGCTATTATGGTTGTGACATGTGCACACTGAGAGTTGCTAATTTGAGGAGGCATTTTATTGCAGTGTGTATTAACGATACTGGGTGAGCTCCAAGGCAGTAGACTGCCCAGAATGAGAATGAATGAGGTCTAGACAAGTGCTTTGAGCAAGTCCAGAGTCTTAGCATGTCTCCTTGTTGCAAGTATGTTATCTTAAAGTCTTTGTTTAGAATAAAGATCTAAAAGAACATGCGATGAGGCATTTATGGGATGATTTGTTTTATTTATTTATTTATTTTTTGCAAACATCTCTCCCATCTCTTTTTAGATGCTGATACGCACCTACAGTGTTTGCTCCAGATCTGCCAAAGCGACATTTGTGCTTTAGATTGACACGCACAATGATGGTGGCATTCATTCAACTTCTTAATGGGAAGAAAAGAAAGTTGGATGCTGTGATCAATATGCATTCAATTTCAAGTTTAATTTGATTTTGACTCGTGTATTACATTCCATCTCAAATTGATCCAGGATTAAATTGGTCAAAGCAGAAATAGACTTGGAGGAAAGCAACTCCTGATTGATGTGTGTCTGTGCCGGCATGCACCCTCACACAGATAGAGAGAGCATCTGTCTTTCTTGGCACTGAGCTGAAGTGGATGGCATTGATTTAGACCCCTCTCATTCCTTCCTTCATTCTGCTCCTCCTCCTCCTCTGCTTTCTCACTTTGTCTTCTTGCGCGGCTGCCATTCACAGTCACACTCTGCAAATCACCTCTCACGGAGGCTTCATTCGGCGGGGGAATTTTGGCTTTCAGCGGCGTGCGCTGTACTTTGCCAGGGCAGCTGAAAATGTCCTGGCTAACAATCATCCTTCAGTGTCTGAATGTGGGGTTTTTTTGGAAGGACATTTAGGCTGTGAATTTTAAACAGGGAAGGATTGTTGAAGAAACAAAAATCATGTGAGACAACTGTTCTCTCATACTTTGAAAGCTATGATTGTAGTGGATTTAAAGTCCTTTTTTTAAAAATTCCTAATCTCCTTGGACACATTACAGTATTTGCATTACTTCACTGTATGCTGCTTTACACACGTGTGAGGGAGCTTAATGGCTGGACCTGCAGTATCCTCGTGTGGCCAGCTAGGAAAACTACAACTAGCAGTTCAAGTCCTGCAGTTCCCATCTCACTGTGGAAGATTATTGACTTAAAATGAAAATTGTTCCATGCATCTATAAGCACTGCAGATGGAGCTCAGAGAGAGCATCATTTTAATAAGTCTGCTCTTATTTTATCGAATTGGAAGTGCCTGGCCAGCTGCTTATTGATAGTACATAAAGTTATTAAATAGGAATGATGATCTTATGAGATGGTAGTATTTTTTTTTAAGGCTTGTGAAAAGTTATTTTAGTGTCATTATCTGTGAGAAATAACTGCACTGGACTTTGCAATAAGATCAATTCTAGTTAATGTATTCCATAAAGAGAGAATTTCCCCTATTCCTGCTCCCTGGTGCAGTTCAGTATTTTTAAACCTGCTACACAGAACTGTCAGGTTTCTGACTCGTGATATATTTTCTCTTATTTTCCGCTATGATTTCAGAAGCATTTTATCATGGCGGTGCGGTGGCTAGCGCCCGAGCCTTTGTGTGCTGGATAGGTTCCAGCTTCACCACGGCCCACCACTGGGTAAATGGAAGAAAATCAATGGATGGATTTATTGTGGGTGTTATTGTCCTTATTTTAACATATTTGCCTCTTTTATCAGTTTTGTTTGCTGACTATAATCATCCACTCAATAGCCCTCCAGTTTTTTTTATACGTATATAAATGTCAAACTAGCATATTACTGAATATACGTCACTTTATATTTGGAAATATATTCTGAGTTTCAATTTAGAGCTATAAGTGTTCTTAAGGGTGGTTCTCCCATAGTGAGCAAAGTGCATTAGCAGCAGGATTCATGCTAAAATGCCTGCATCCGACATGCCTATCGTTGTGTGTTAGGATCCTAACATTTTGTAATCAACCCAAATAAATAAATAAATATATTGTAAGCTGTCATGTCTTCAGCCTTTTACATGCAGTAGTCTTATGTAGTAGTAGTAAAATGTAGGATAAAGCATGTATGTATGTATGTGAGTGTGAGAGGTACAATGAGGGAAGAAAACATAACAGGAAAGCAGACTAATGAGAAGAAAGGGGAGTAGAAACTAAGGAGTGATAGGGGAGGCAGTGTGTTGTAGGCGCCTGTAGTGGCTGACGGGGCTCCGATTAATGAGCGCTGGGGTGTAATTAATCTATAGTGGGAAGCTGTCTGTTTATCTGTCTCTGAGTTGACAAGAAGATAACTGGGAGACATCCAATTGATCTCCTCCTCTGCTTCTTGCTCCCTGCATCCTCTCCTCTCTCCTCCTTTAGATCAGAAAGTTTCTCAGGCGGTGGCACGCTCGCTTGGAAACTTTTCAAAAAGGACAGCAACATCAAAAATCATTCCGACCGCATACAGTACATGACCACACTGGCAAGGAAATTTACTGATTCTACTAATTTTTTTAAAATTAAATTTTCTAGAAATTTCTGCTGCCTGCTTCTGAATCAGCCTTAATCTGCCAGTGCTTAGAGGAACGGATAAAAGGAAGAGTGTCCAGGCTTTACTACACTAATATGCTTAAGATCAGGGGATTTGGTCTGACTGTATGTTTGTATTTCATTATGCCTCCACCACTAATCCATTTTTGCTGGAAATCATTCTTGAGTCCATGCGTTGGATCATGTCTGACTCATGGATCCTGGAGCTTGTAGCTGAGGCTGAGGTCAAAGGTGACTGGGTCACACTAGTCTGAGCTGCTGGGCTGGGAGCTGTGGGGGTTGTAGGCATGTGAGTGGTAGAAAACATGGCCACTGGTGCTCACTAGCTTGTGTAAGGGGCTGCACAGTGGGCCCCCAGCAACATGACCCACATAAACAAGTAAACACTGTTCTTTTACCAGTGCTTTCCAAATGAAACATGTGGACACATATTATTCACATTGATCACCTAGATGGGTCACAGATCTAAAGCCCCAGTCACACAGGCCTAGAGATTATTTATATAGCACCAAATCACAACAACAACTACCTCAAGGCACTTTATATTGTAAGATAAAGACTCTACAATAATAGAGAGAAAACCCAACAATCAGGCATCTCCCTATGAGCAAGTACTTGGCAACTGTGGGAAGGAAAAACACCCTTTTCACAGGAAGAAATCTCTGGCAGAATCAGGCTCAGGGAGGGCCAGCTATCTGCTGTGTCCGGTTGTGGGTGGTAACCACCAGTTGCTAGGGGAAAATGTGTATTCCCAATGCTAGCCACCTCACGGATGAAAAATTTGAATTTCAGTTGATGAGCAGTTGCTGGAGGTCATGAGGACTTTGGGTTGCCAGGGGGTCTCTGACCAGGGTCCTTAAAGAAATTGTTAACAGGTCTATGGGTCCTATGGGTCTAGTTTTTCTAACCAAATATGGCTAATGTGATTGTTTTTACAGTTTCTTGCTAATGCGTGTGAGTGTAGTTGCATTTGGCTGCAAGAAATGTCAAAGTTCTGGCAACTAGATGTATGCTGCAAAGAGGCAGCTTCTAAGGAAGTTATCTAGTGCATTTGCTGTTCTGAAACTGTAGTCCCCATTTTACTACACAAGGGGTCACCATCAGCACACCTACACATTGTGAGTAGCTGCTATAAGCTTCTGAAACCCTTTATTTTCTGACTCCTATAGGTAGAAGTTTGGGGAATTTTTTTAAAATTCATTTATTTCCTTATTTTTCTCTTATTTTTTTTATTAATTTCACGCATTTATATATATATATATATATAGAAATTTAAAATTTAATTAATTTAAAAAATAAACAGAAAAAAGGTTTGGGGGCATTTGTGGTAAATTTTTGCACCTCAAATGACTCCCCCTTCCCCCTTGACGAAACAGGGCAGCTCATAGCATATTAACCATGAAAATGCTCCAAAATCAGCTTCTTGAATAATTCTGTTGATATTTGGTCAAGACTACCTAACAACATGTAAAGAACTCAGTGAAACTATTCTGTTTAATCTTCCTCTAGATAATACAGGTGGGTCCGCCTGCCGAGGTCACACTGAACTTTGACTTGAGGTCAGGAGTAGTTGCTCCAATAATAGGTACAAGATATGTGCCTTAGAGAATCGTATTATCAGAAGCTGCGCTGCGTTATTTTATCATTGAAAATAACACCCACATAATTTATATTCAGGCTCATGTAATTCACAATTAATATGCTGCTTCACATGTAAAATACTAAGTCAAGCCAGCAGAGAGCAGCAAACATTTCCTGTTTCTCCAAGACACACAAAGCACTGCTGCTCCTGGGAAACTCATTTTGGAATCAGCTGATATGGCAGCAGTCCTGTTATTATCCTTTTTGTGTCTATGGAGACATACATTAATTTAATTACATGGATGCTCAAAACATTGCTTGACTTATCTTAATAGTTTTGTTAGACTTATGTGTTGGATAAGAGTACCTATTTTGGTATTCTTGCAATTAAACAGTTGTCCTGTATGGACAAAGGTATTTCTCAGCACCTCTTAATCTTTGAAGTCAAGTGTTTTCAGCCCCGTTGCCACAGGTGTATAAAATCAAGCAGCTATCCACGCAGTCTGCCTTTACAAACATTTGTGAAACAATGGGTCGCTCTAAAGAGCTCACTAAATTCAAGTGTGGTACTTGAAGAGATTGCCGTTGTTGCAACAGTTATTTACTGACATTTCCTGGAAGCCCTTAGGAATGACAGTAACTTAGCCACAGCATGACGTGCCAGACCATGTAAAGTTACAGAGCCAGGTTACCGAGTGCTGAAGTGTATACTGGGTAAAAGTCTCCAGCAGTCTGCTGATTCAGTAACTGCAGACTTCCAAACCTCGAGCTTCATGGCTGAGCGGCTCCTGTAGGTGCAGTGTTCTGGGGTGGCCCAGTACTTTTGGCAGTATAGTGTTTCTCAATCAATTTTTTAAAGAAAATTTTAAGGAAACAACTTTTTTCAGAATGGTATGTATAAATAATAATTTCTTTACACATCCAATTTCAACTCATCCAAACATGCCATGTAATTTGGAGACTGTGTAGAAACAATCCAAAAAAAAATTATTTGTGTTGGACAAATTTTTTTTACATAAAATATTTTGTGGATTATAAATGAACTAAAGTGTGAAGCATATCACTTTAATTGAATTGTCTGAGGACTAATGAGGTTTAATGTCTTTGAGCTTCTTAGCAAGCAAATTTTAGAAGCTGGTTGTATTTACCATTTTCATCCAGCAGAGGGAGCTGGAGGATATGAACGTCTTAATCTCAGTGTTTACCCAAATCCTGACAGATTTAACTATTTAAATCCATGACTTGTTTGTTTGTTTTCTCTTCTTTTCATAAGAGAGTACCCGGATACCTGATGCATAAGATTTTTTTTCTTTTAATCAGTCTGTGAATGTTGGCTGTTTTTACAAAAAAAGGTCTTGACTCATCAGCTATGCTTTATTTGATCCTTTATGAATTGGTGCTGTAGGGTGTTTGGTCAGTCTCGGGACCCTCTGGGGAAAGTAGTGAGTGGTCTCTTTATCTGCTGTCTGAAGGCTTCCATGATATTAGCTTTCTCAGATTGTGGTAAGCAGCTGTTCACAAATTGGGCACTGATGCAAAAGGATGCAGCACTTCAGCAACAGCAGCAGTGGTAGTAGCTGTGTGTGTGTGTGTGTGTCCGTGTGTGTTTGAATACCCACGCATGCCTGGTTTCTGCTGTGTGAGTCGTGACAGAGGTTCACAGAGGGTCTGGGATTTAATACACAAAGAGGGAGAGCGAGGGAAAATGTGGTTGGAAGGTTTAAATTGCTTCAGTTGTGTTCACGTTCCCATTTTTACTCGAGTACATCGCTGGATGTATACAAACATATTAAAAAAATGCATTTTCTATGAGGCCATGTACTGGCACCATTGAGAGTTGGGAGTGGGTGTGCTGAGTAGGCGATGTTGCTGCAGCGTGTGCGTGTTTTCGTGAGAGCGAGGGTGAGGGTGTAATAGGTGATGAGCTTTCATGAGCACATTCACGCTAAAATGTAGCTTCTAAACTTTAATGGACTGAAACATGCAACATCCAACAGTCATTATAAAATTTAAAAAAAACAAAACAAATGTATGTACATCACCAAGTGACTAGATATGGGTTTGCACAAGTTTTTTTTTGTTTTTTTAAAAATGGCACTCTTAATGAGAAAGCTTTATCTCTATAGGGATAAAACTGTCACAGAGCTGGCTGGCAAGCAAAAGACTGTACATCAAGGATGGACAAAGCTTTCTTATATTAATAGTGTAAAAATATTTGCCAATAGCCGGTGAATCGTTGTAAAAACAAGTCTATGAGAGAATGACCCTACTGCTCCTTTGATTTATTACCTTATTCCCTGAACACATGGTCTCAGTCACTAGTTTCAAGCCTTATTTAATACAAATTGATGTTTATTATGATCCCATTTGGAGTAAAATAAATAATAAAGCAGTATATAGTTTAGTTCCAAACATATCATATACTGTCCTCAGCTTCTTCTTCCCCTCAGTCGCCAAGTTTCAAAATGCCAAGATGACAAAATGGCAGGCTTCTAAACGGGACTTAACGAAACAAATGGATAGCTATATTGAATCTTTTGTATAGTTTACAATATTGTGCAAAAGTCTTGAGCCACCCCCCAATTCTTCATGTTTTGCTTCCAAGGGGCCAAACTTTATTGTAGTTTTTTAAGGTGGTCTTGAGCAACAGTTCTCCAGGCTTTCTGAAGGGCTTTCAAAGTTTTCCTTTGGACATTGGCTGCTTTTTCACTCATTTCTGTCCAGTTCCTTTACCTGACCATTTTTAGAGGAACATTTTTATTAAGGCACTTAACGCTGAATTATGAATTATGAATCATTCAATCGTAAAAAAGGAACCTAACTCCACGGATGAACCAGTGTTGTGTCTATACACATTAGTTCCCATTTCTTTAGTTGAATGTGTGTAAAAGCCAAAGATAAAACAGTTTGAGAGAGCTTATGCTGAATAAAAGTGGTCACACCAAATTTTGACTTTCAAGCTCATTAGAATTTTGCAAACTCTGTTTTTGCCTTATATAGGCCTACTGTATTTCCATGCATGTTTGCACATTTCCATAAATTGCTGCATCTGTAAAAATGTCCAAAAAGGGAGTTTTAACAGTTAAGAAAGCGAGCAAACTCAGGTTTCTGGTTATGCGGCAGTTTTAAAACCAAATCAAACAGCAGTGCAGAGGAGCCAGGAAGCAGAGGGAAAGAGCTGCTGCTCCTCCTTCGGACTGTCAGTCGTCCCGGGACTCGGCTGGCCAGTGAAGTGCAACTTCCAAACCAGGGTTCTAGCTAGGAGTCACAGGAAGGGCAAGCTCATTAATTATCTCTCCCTCTCTTCCTCCCTCCATCCTCCCATCACACCCTCCCTTCATTACCAGCAAGGTTAATCCCCCTTATCTCCCAATGAGCCTCATTTTTCATGACTCCCTTTCTACGACACTCCCTCCCTTCCCTCATCTCTTCTCCATCCTTCCTTCTGTCATTCTTCCTCTTTCTTTCCTCCTGCTCTTCTGTTACTTTTCCCTGCATCTAGCCTAGTTTGTTTTTCAGCCACTCCCCCCCGCACATACTTTCTTCTCATTTCCACTTCTCTCCTCCTCGCCCCGTTCCACTGTATCATTTTTTAAATTCAGTCTGTTTTCATTTCCTTTAAGTTCATTTCCCCTCCTCTCCTCACTTTCCCTCCGCTCTCTCCCGTGCTTACCTTGAGCAGGCCGTGGCGAGTTGAGGGAGTATCTATTACAGCTTATCACTAAAGGACAGGCCAACACTGCACGCCGATGAAATATGGCTGCTGTCACAGCTGCCGCGGAACACAACCTGCGCACAAGGCTCACAGAGCTGTAAGGACGGGGGGTAGAGGGGAGAGGAGAATTGGAGAAGGGGGTATAGAAGCCCCTAATTCAAATTAATGGGAAGATTTCCAGGGTTGATGCCGACCGTTTGACAGTGATTTGGCACACAATTAACCTTGTCTCCTTCTCCCCTCTGCACCCCTCCTCACCTCTTTGATTTCACTCACCTCCTTTTTCCCTCCGACTCCGTCTATCCCCTGTAATTGTCATGCTCTTTGACACAGTCTTATTGATTATGAAGCAAATTCAAATGACAGTGTTTTGTGATATCAGCTGACACCCCCTACTGTTGTATGCCAATTGAATTAGTTCTGAATCGCCGGCGTCCACGCAGCATAACGTGATGCGACTGCCTCATTTTAGATTTGGCACACCATTCACAAATTCTTAACATAGTTTAGAGGAAGTGTGAAAATAACTCTTATGATCATAACAGCAATTAATAAGCGCCAGGGTTTTTTTTTTATAGATTTTATTGAGACAACCGCTTTATTTAGGAAAATCCAGCTCACCAGCACACACAGAGTAGAGCCAGCACGATAGATTTACATTCATCGACTTGTTTAAAGGACCAATTTCCGCCGCATCTCCAGCCTTTCAGCTAGATTTTACTCACTGCTTTTATAGGCCATTTCACCTTGGGTTCCAGTTCACAGCACCAAACTGCCTATAGCTCCCAAACAGAGGAGAACAACTGGAGTGTTAAAGAGGAAGAGGGAGGTGTACCAAGTAAGAAAATAGAAAAGAGAGATGATGTGTGGAAAAACCAGCGGCAGTGATGGTAGAGGCCTCTGAAGAAAGCTTTCCTGTTTGGCCCTTCAGAAAAAGAAAAAAAAGAAATGTTACAAGTAGGAACTGTTATTGTGAAAGTTAGAGCAGAGGGAAAAATGACGTTTTATCATGCTGACATGCACGGTTTGTCAGTGTCATTAGCCTGTATGGTATTCAGCCCTGCTTAAAATCACCAATGTAAAAAATAAATAAATAAAAAGCATCTGAAAAGCATTAAGAAGGGATGATATGAACTGTAGTTGCCTTGCCGCTTTAGAGTCTCACAGATGAATGGGATGAGAAGAGGCGAGCGTGTTTGCAGTGACAGTTTGCAGGTAGCTAAGCGAAGACTTCTGGATCCCTGTGCCAGCGCAATGTTGCTGACAGCTGGTGATTATCCCAGGTTTTCTGAGACTCTGCCTCAGCACATGTGACATGGAAGGATCGCAGCAAGACAAGTATGACAGTTGTGTGACAGACAGCAGGGCGTGAGCACTGTCGGAGGGCCTCAGAACAATGATGATGTGACACTGTTGGGTCTAAGAGTAGAGCTCAACATACATCCACAGAGGGGGAAAAGGCTAATAGCTATACACCAAAATAATGCCAGTACACAAATCATGATATTATTTTTTCATTTATATTTAGGTGCTCTCTAATCTTTAGTTGCATGTCTGTCATTTGAAAGTGGTTAATATTTTATATGTGCTATTTATAGGTGTTTTTTTGCTTTGTTTTTAATTAAATGGTGCTAATTATTTTGAGATAAGCTTTAACTGGTTTATAAGAAGTAGTTTTCATAGTTTTCTTGGTGTTTACAATATTTTACTGTTTAGTAAGTTTGTTGCCAGGGTTTCTGTTTTACATTAGCCTTCCTATGTGGCACATGTTAGGTTAATTGTCCATAAGTGTGAGTGTGAATGGTTGTTAGCTTAGCGGCCTGTCCAGGGTGTAACCCACCTTGTCCCCCAATGACAGCTGGGATAGGCTCCAGCCCAACCGCAAACCCAGAAATGGATGGATGGATGTTTCACATTACTTCACTGGTCTGTGTTACAGCTGAAACAGCAACTGAATTACCTCAAAATAAATGCTGAATGTCTTATAAAGCTATTGATTCTTGTAGTGAAAATTTAAGGAGTCTGACTTTAACAGTAGACGTATTGGGACAAATTACATTTAATGCATTTTATAGCATCCTTTTCTCAAAATCAAAATGAAAGCTATATCTCTTTTACAGTGTATTTTTCTTAGAGCATTTGCAAAGTTAACTTAAGCTTTTTAGTATCACTAGAAAAGAATGCTACAAATCGTTGTACGTTTAAATCATAATCATTTAAATCAGCCTTCAGGTCTAATACAGGCTCACTGTGAAACAATCTTGGTATCTAAATTTTCACAATAAAATATGTCAAATATTTGCTGGTTTGTTAAAGTTATTGTTGTGTACCAAACACCATTATAAAAAGCCACTGCCCCAGGGGGAATCAAACATCTGTCCCTTTATCATTTATGGCATACTAAACAGCTGAAAGACAGAGTATTACCTTATGGAGGCCGTAATACCAGGAAACAGTCAGTAGATTTGTTTGATCATCACAGATAGCTCCAAAATAAATTATGTGAGAGTTTGGTATTCACATAATCTCTGCAGCTCAGCCTCCTCTCAGCACTACTCATGCATCATGCTTCCTTTGTTCCATTGCACGGTTTCCTGTAATTTTGAAGTGGTAGAGAGAGTGGTAGATAAAAAGATGTGTCTCGCTTTTCCCATCACTCTCACGACTTGGAGGTTTTGAGCCACACTGTACAAACGTGCACACGCACAGATTGTAGTCCCACTGTAGCACGTGTTCCCCATGACTCACGACACAGCCTTGTAAAGGGTTTAACACAAGGTAGGAGGGGATAAGCGGCCCCCCTGATGTTTAAGCTGCCTTCGCTTTGAAGCAGATGCGAGCCTGTGTTCATTCTCTCCCCGTTTCCCCGTCTTCCTTGCTGTTTTTGGTCTGTGTGTGCGTGTGTGATCGTGTGCTCATGCGCCTCACGAGCCCTAAACCAAACTTCACGACTATTAATGTGTCCTGATCATCCCACTGAAATTGAAGCTGATGTATTGCGAGGGAAATGGGGCAGGAATTAGCTCTCTCAATCCACCACTGGTTTCCTTTTACCATCTGAGGTTTCCCACCATTTATCTTCATGCATTTTTAGCCGAATCCCAGCTCACAACAACTAGTGGTTGTGTAGATCAATGCCTGCTGTTCTTTAAAATACAAATACCGACCTTCATTTATTGCAAGTGATGATTAATTTCATACTTGTTATGCAAAGCCCTGATACACATGAATTGAAATTCTTGCCTGAATGTGTTTGAAGTTAACTGAAGTTAATGATGCAGGAATTTCAATTCATCTCATTCAGTTCTCAGACAGGAATGATAAAACTGAAATTGAATGTACTGCAACCCAAGGTATCAGGGTTACCGCCATCAAAGTCTCATACACTCGAGTCTCTTCTGTGCTAAGTGTTAATGTGTTTCCTTTACTTGTAGACCATTGTTCGAGGGAACCGGCCACCCAAAGACGCATCCATCAATGGCCTGCTGGAGGAGTTTGACAACATTTCGGTCACACGTTCCAACTCCCTGCGCAAAGAGAGTCCGCCAGGCCCCCATCAGGCTGGAGGCATCTCCAAACCCTCGGGCAGTGGTCATCCCACTGCTCCTGAGGAGAATGGATTCAACCACTACTACTCCCGCTACTCATGTGACCTGGACACTTCCAGCAGGGACTTTTCTCTGGATCCTGGCAAGCCAAGCTTCTCCATAGATGGGGACTGGGCAGTTGGCAGGCACTATCGATTCACCAAGCAGAATGGCCACTCGCACCCCATACGCAGCCCCTTTTACCCTGATGCCATGCCTCAGAAATCAGACTATGGCAAGCTTCCCCCTGACTACCACACCTATCTGGAGAGCAAAGGGCGGTCAGCAGATGAGGTGGCCTCCACAGTGGGTAGCGGAGTGGGTTCCAGCGGCTATTACCGGGCATCGGTGGGGGGCTCATCCAGCCAGGACTACCGGGACACATCAGTCGGAACTCCATCTCGTGCATCGCTACACAGCGAGCAGATTAACTACCCTGACAGTGAGTGGAGTTACGGCGGCATGAGGGACGAATATGAGAAGCGACCCAAGAGTTCCTATGTGACCCAGACCAGCCCCACGCCTGCGATCAGGCAGCGATCTCGGTCAGGCTCTGGGCTGCAGGAGCCAAATGTCCCCTATGCAGCAAGTGGGACTTTCAAGAGCCCTCCACAGGCCCACCCGTACAGCTCCTACACCTACCCACGCCTTTCGGAGAGTCTCGCCAACTCACAGACTTTAACCAAGGTAACTAAAAAAAAAAAATGACAAGACAATGCATTCTAGTTACAACAAAGACATTTTCATCTGTGAAATTCATTTTGACAGAACTTATTGCAGAACCTATCAAATGGCCTGACAAACGGTTGTCCAGGAGGCGTGTTTCCACACACCACACTCCCAACAAATCTGTACAAACATTTCAGAGAAAATTACACAGATATGTACTCATGTTGCACGTAGTTTAACCTCCCAACCTCCTCTTCATCTCATTGTTTTTCTCAGTGTCTGCTTCGAGTTCCCTCTGATCCTCGACCATTAGTTTTTTTTTTCCTCTCTAGCTGCCAGATAGATGGTGTCAGCTTTTAATCTACTCTTCCCTGAAGGAGGAAGGCGACGCCACATAAAGAACTACACTCTGCACACAGTTCAGTTAATGCGCAGACTGACCACTGACCAGAAAGCTCTGACTTACACAAAGAAAGACTTTAGAGATAGGAAGAAAAAATCCCAGTACCAGTTGAAATCGGTGTATATTAAAATTAATTAATAAATAAATAGGAGTAAGTGGTCTTGCTGTTCAGATTTATGCAGAATCCTTGCACCTGCATTTTATACCACACGAACTGCAATCACAGCTAAATGTGGCATTTTAACAGAGATATGACTGCCACAAAAGTATAAAAATATACTATGATTTATAACTCAAGTTTGAATAGTAAGAATTTTTTTTTTTTATAAAGTGATCCATTCGATTGTTGGTAAAAATTGCCCAGCAACGTGATTCGGTAGACTGTATATGTATTGGGTAACAGCTGCACTGTAAGTACGCTGGCTCTTGTGCAGCCTGTGTCGTGCTCCAGTGGAGCAGTGGGAGAGACACCCAAGAGATTCCTCTAAACTGAAACTCCACTGACAAGAACAAACGAACCGTCCATGCATTAGTGGCTGTGTAACGTAACCATATGTTTCCAGTTACTTGTCGTTCTTTTATACCAGAATTCTTATTATAAGGAACTGCGTGTGCTGCGGTAGAAGATAATAGATTAGGAATTACAGCACAGGGCAAAAGGTGATGCTAGTCAATGTAACAGCCGGGGTCAGAGTTTTTACACAATACCTTTATGTCATTCTTCAAAGCTTTCTGAGCCTCATTAAACCCGTGAGTACCGCTATCACAGGTCTGCACCGTGCCTGCCTTCACACACAGTAAGCTGAGAGGAAAACTGGGTTTGCTGATGTAGATCCCAGGGTGCCTTAATGAAAAACCATTTAACCTGCGTGTCTCAGTAAATAGCCACTCAACGAAAACGCAGCCACAGAGAATGCAAGAGCAGCAGGAAAGCGACGCAGGAGACGGTCATTTTCTTTCATATTGTTTGTTTCATACTTTTTGCTGCTTTCTGATTTGTCTTGCTTAAAGAAGCACATTTGCTTTCCTAAAAAATGTACAATATGTAAAGAGTCAAGACCCAATTTAGCCAAATTGCATATGAAAGATCACACACAATAATCATTTTCTCTCCAAATCTCAAAGGTGCAACTATAATCTGTCTTATGTGATGGTGTTGTTATTGTTTCTTGTTTGATTTTGCAGCAGCGGTTTAAAAAACAACAACAACAACATCAAAACATGGAGTCATCTGGCAGCTTAAGAATCACTATTCTTCTTGGCTCATGGACCTTGGAACAAACCCACCTCTGGCTCTCTCTCGTTGCTCATTCTCTGCCTTTTCTTCTCTTTCCCTCATTCAGCCCACTCACACCACTGAAGTAAATCTTTTTCCCTGCTGTTGTGGGGGAGCCGGTGGGGATGTAATAGTAGACGGCACAGAAACTTGGCCACACACAAAGATGCAAACACACACACACACCTCCTTTCTCTCTGCTGCCGTCTCTCTTTCTCTCTCTCGCTCTCATTCTCACTGTTTTGTGGCAAGTGTGAGCTCAGTGCCGCAGCTCTCAGTGACAAATTGATGTTGCGGCACTTTCCCTTTCTGCAGCCTTAGCATAAAACTGGCCGAACGATGTTCCACCGCGGAATTCAATTTCACAGTTGAGTTAGGTTGTTGATTACCCTGCCAAACTCAGATTAATGCGCGTTTAACCAACATGGATCAGGAGACCCCTGGCTGACAGCCAGCTAGCGGTGCCGGCCAGCGATAGAGGGGCACGAGACGGGGGCCTCCCAGCACCCCCGCACCTGCCTCAGAGTGATTGATTAAAAGAGTTCACACCATGTAATTATACACCATCCCAACACATCAGGGCTCCTCCTCCTGCCCTATCTGTGCATGTGTGCATCTGTGCGGGTGTCTCTTTGTGAAAGAGAGAGAAATGGTGATAGGCGCACAGAGAGTAACAAATAAAAGAAAGGAGGAAGAGCATTTTATTTATTATACTCTCAGCATCTTTAGGGGAAAAAAATCAGGCTGGTTGGATCATTTTAGGGAGGTGTCGCAAAGGTAATTTAATTTAGTCTCTGCAGGGTGAAAGCACATTCATCTTCTACCTGTATGTTTTCTTTTCTTTGGTTTAGTCCACTCTGGATCACTCTGGATAATCTTGAATTTTAGCCATCTTTTTTTTTTTTTTTTTTTTTACTTTGCTGGAGTCGTTTCATCCCTCTGCTAGTGTTAAAGCGACAGACTGATTATATGACAGGTGAATATCACTTCAGCCACATCAGGATTAAAGTGAAAACCCTTTTTTTTTTCTTTTTTAAAGAAACTTTTTATCTCTATTTTCTATTGTTAATGACCGGTGGCCAGCTTTCCTCATAATGACACGATCCACATTTCATAAATTGACAGTGTGATGATGAAGCTTTAAGGGTTTGAAGGGTTATGAAACCACTCCAAGTGTGTGTATACATGGCCAAATGTGAGTCATGCGATGAAAGCTGAGTCATATAAGCACTACTGCATTCTCACTGTGTGTGCTCATACAAGTATTCATGTGTACGCTCTCTAATACTACTTTGAAGGAGAATCTTAAGGAGGAGGTGTGTCCCAAATCTGAGTCCACTGCGGGCTCTTGGTTGATGAATGGAGTGGCTGTGAGGAGTGGGGGGTGGGGGGTGGGGGTAAGGATAAAGTATGGTCCCTGTCCTGTGGACTAAATGTTCTCTTTTAGGTCTGTCCAAGAATAATGTACCTGCAGATGTAGTGTATAACCGTGGATGTACAGTTTGCAGTAAAATGCAGACACCTGCGTAACACTAGACTTGCATGAGTGAATCTGTTATCCTGGTTCCCAGAGGGCTCCCAGCACAACTTAGTGAAATCACAGCCAATCAAAAAAATTTTTTTTTTTTTTTTTTTTTTTTACTCTCTACTCATTTTGCTTGAAATACAAGATAACAACAAATCAGTTCTCAAACTGCTTTAGAAACCCCGTGTTACAACTGTATGACTTTAGGCGTCTATCCTGCATAAATAGTGTGGAAAATATTCAAGTTGGATTAAAAGGTAGAATTTTCTGGTCCTGCATAAACTAGTGGAGGCTCTGCCATTTGTTTCCACCTAAAAACACCTCTGCCAATGCATATAGTCTACACAAGTGTTGGCGCCTGTATAATCAGTGGTTTTCTTAGTCAAAATAACCGTGCAATTTTCCTCGCTCTTCCAGGGTGACTATGAGCGTCCGTCACGTGATGACAGTCCCCAGGTTGGTGACACGTACCCCCGAGGGCCTCTTAAGCTACCTCAGAGCCACACGAAGCCGCCTGGCTACCCCTCGATGCACCTGCCGTACCCCCCTATCTTTCACCATTACAAACCCTCGCCTTACCATCATCCTCCCTCCCAGCCTAGTCCACCATACACCCCGCAGGTATGGTATGTTCACTAACTTCACAAATTAAAACTGCATTACAGAGACAATTCAGTTTTAGTCAGTCTAACGTGATTTGAAAGGGATTCTGCCACGTTAAACTTCCATTGGTGAATATTTCATCCGAGAAGAATTAAGCATTCCTGAACAGGCAGAAAACTTTCCAGACATGTTGACATCTAAGAGTTTTAGAGATACATGAATGCGCTTTTCACAGAACAGCAATGCTTGTGATCCAGATCAGGATACTGTGTGAATTTGAAAAGCTATGTAAGATAAACACTTTAAAACCGCAATCATCTTAAAACTCCATCTAAAAGCAAAGTAGCTCTTTTCCAAATCCATTATTTAGGATCATTATGTACATAATATATGCTATTTTTCTGTCTCTCAATATCTCACTTTTCCATCCAGGGGGCCTACTCACAGCCTTCATCACCTTACGTCCCCCCAGGGGCTTATCCACCTCCTTCCTGGGGGTCGAGCTCTGACACTCAGCCCTCCAGAGTCTCTCATGAGCAGTTCAGAGCAGCGCTTCAACTGGTGGTCAACCCAGGTGACACACACTTGAAATGAAAGTAGAACTGAAATGAGGTGCAGGCACGTGAAACCGTAACTTCAGCGGTATCAATAACCCCGCCTCACAGCATTATGTTCATCTCATTCTTGTGAACACAATATCTCTCAATGGACTCGAGGATGGACTGGTTACATTTTTTGTTGAGCAAGGGCAAAGATCCACTGCAGCCTCATGTCTGTCCTAGCACTTGCACCATCGCAATCTACTGCAATGCTTTTGCATTAAAATTAACTGTCTATTGTGCCTACCTTCAGGCGACCCTCGGGAATACCTGGACAGCTTTATCAAGATCGGCGAGGGCTCCACAGGTATTGTTTGCATCGCCACCGAGAAGCACAGCGGCAAGCAGGTGGCCGTGAAGAAGATGGACCTCAGAAAACAGCAGAGAAGAGAGCTGCTTTTTAACGAGGTATCAAAGGACGGACAATTAGCTTAGGAGCTGTCATGTCCAAAGCACTATATTAGACTATTGTTGTTAGCTTATACTATAATACAAGTAGTTTTGATGTTGTTTGAGTGAATTAATTAGGTAGAGTTAGATTAGGACCATAATGACCACAGGTCTAACATTTGTTACAGATTGTTGAGACTTTAAACAAGCAGCAGACATGAAACTATTTTAATTGGCTTCATAAAAATGCCACTTTATGCTAATCAATGAAACATACAACGAGAGTTCAGTTTGCCCGTATTTCCCTGACATACATCCACAGCAGTTAAACCACTTAACACATTTTTGCATCTGTAATTGCATTTATTTACTAAATTGAAGACGTGTTTACACTGAAAACCTTAGGCAAGACATTTATTTGTGACTGCTTATATTCATGATGTCCTGACAAATAAAACATGAGCTGCATTTCATTTGCACGTGCACAGACAAACTGATTTTTAAATGGGAATTTAAACAAGAATGTGATGCTTGGATTGCATTTTTTTGCAATGATTCTATTGTATTTTTGGCTTTCTGTATATATGTAAGTGTGTGTGAGTGGGAGAGGGACAGGCAGAGAGCGTGAGTGTATGTAAGCACGAGTGTGAGATGTGAAGCAGCGGGTGTTCAGTAGGAAAGTAATTTGTTTTGTGTAATCCTATTAATTTGAATGTAATCCTTTTATGGTTAAGCCCCCAGAACATGTTCACATTAGACAAAGGGGAGTTGAATTAATAAAAAATGAAATTGCATGAACAGATTCAATAAATCGCTGAAATTGTAGATAATTTTTGTAGCATATTTAACATACATTCTTAAATATGGTATTGAATTTAGGAATTTATAATAATAACTGTGCTGTTTCTTATCAGTGCCTCATAACCGCTTTAAGAGCGAGACCCCTTTTTGAGGATCAAAGCATGATTTTTGTTTCATAATAACATACAAACAGCATACTACACTATTTCTTCATATATTCCATACCATAAGTTTTGCTCTGTATGGCTGGCTGCTCCACTGAAAACACATAATGTCATTATTGTTATGAGTAAGAATATATATATATATATGATATTTCCACCCCTCTCTCTCTCTGTCTGTATTGTAGGTGGTAATCATGAGGGACTACCATCATGAAAACGTTGTGGACATGTACAATAGTTACCTGGTGGGAGACGAGCTTTGGGTCGTCATGGAGTTCCTGGAGGGCGGGGCACTCACTGACATTGTGACTCACACCAGGTAAACCAGTCGATATATAAATGCTGAGGTAAACCATGAAACTGTGTCATATGGAGCTTGGAGGATGTGGGATCTTGTAAAACTACAGGAAAATTATAAAAGTGCATTTTGAAAATGGGATAATTATTTTGTTCAGTTAGTTAGAACAACTTGAGATCATAATATTCTTTACAAGAGAGGCCTGGGCAGTGAAGCAGCCACATAAGCTCATAATATATTAACAGTGTAACACAAAATGCAGCGTTTTCAGTGAGTTACATACTGTTCAGCTGGTCATTAATGCAAATATATAATCAGCCAATCACATGGCCGCAAGTAGACTTGGTAAAGACGACCTGCTGAAGTTCAAACTGAGCATCAGAATGAGGAAGAAAGATGATTTGGTATGCTGTTAGTGCCAGATGGGCTGGTCTGAGTATTTATGAACTGCTGATCTACTGTAATTCTCCCACACAACTGTCTCCAGGTTTTAAAGAGAGTGGTCCGGGGGAAAAAAAAAAAAAGAGAGAAAATATCCTTCCTGATGCCAGAGATCCTGCCATGCCATGTCACAAACTCAAATAACCTTAAGCTAGTTTCTGAGTTCACTGTACTCACATGGCCTCCACTGACACCAGTTCTAAACCCAATGGAGCAACTTTGGGATGTGGTGGAACTGGAGAGTTGCATCATGGGTGTGCAGCTGACAAATCTGTAGCAACTGTGTGACGTTATCATGTCAATATTGTCCAAAATCTCTGAGGAATGTTTCCAGCACCTTGTTGAATCTATGCCATGAACAGCTGAGGCAGTTCTGAAGATCTGTCAAGATCATCAGTGCATACAGGCTTGTTTAAGCTTCAATTTCCAAGTCACATATTAGGAAAATGTAGTTCTGCAGGTTTGTAAAAGCCCAGGGTACATTAAAAACAAACAATAAAACACTGGAGCTCATGTCTCTATGACATGTAGCTACTCAAGTTTTAAAGGAGCTAGTAGGCAGATTTTGGTCCCTTCTGGCCGAGCCAGGTGTACGGTTTCCCCCTGCTTAACGTGTATAACTCAAACCTGGGTCATTGGGGAGGGTAGTGGTGGTGGTACCTTTTAAAGGAAGTGATCAGGTGGTTTTGCTTACATCAAATCGATTTGAATGGTAACTAACAAGCAATGGTGTGCTATTAAAATTCCATCTTTTTATTTGGTTTGTTGTATGCAACACACGGAGGTGAATCGTTTTGCATGCCCACCAGGAAGACAGGCTGAAATGACGTGACGCTCCGATAGTTTCAGGATTATCATTCTCCAACTTTTCCAAATTGTTTCTGTGTTATTGAGTTGTGTTTCTAAGCTGCTGCCTCATTGTTTTAAGCTTACTTTGTGCTTGGTGTTTAATTACAGTCATTTGCGTGGAGTGTCAGCATTAGCGCTGCGCGGTGTCGGATGCTAATAACACGCTTTGGCGAGGCTGAGCACCGCTGCTGCTGTGAAGTATTTTGAACAGTCTCCCACACAGATGTTTGCCTGTGTGTGTGTGTGTGTGTGTGTGTGTGTGTGTGTGTGTGTGTGAGAGAGAGAGAGAAAGTTTCACTATGTGTGCTTTTAAAAGTACTAATGGAAAGCTCATTAAACAGGATTTTGACACTTGAAATAAGGCATGTAAGTGTGCTTTATTTCTCTTTTTGATGATGTCTCACATACAGTCACCCAGTTTGTTGAATTTTAAGTAGAAGTGCTGTCTGGACCTTTTTTTTTGGCCCTCAATATAATTATTGTCAAAAAAAGATTAGAATGTAACTTAACAGGTGTCCTTAGACAATGTTAGTCGATTACTAAGCAGCAGGGGTTATAAAATCAGCGAGAAAATAGTGTAGGAGAGCTTGAGCAGTATATTTTCTTCATCAGTAATTTCTGCCATATTTGTCCAGGTGAAAGCCTGCTGCTATTTCTGTTAAGCTTTTTGTTGTGGAAATAACTGCTGCCTGCCTCGCGTTGTGCAAGCCTCATCAGCTTGCTGGCAGCAAACACACAAACACAGACACACACACGCACCCAGTTCTAGCTCACACAGGCAAGTCAGCAGTGGGGGAATGGAGGTCTGCAGAACTATTTCAGTCACGTTCAGATTTCAATTATACTTTTAAAGTTGGGTAATGATCTGCATTTTTACCCAGCGTAAATGCAAAAGCATATGTGTTCGTGTATGCACCTCTTTGTGTGTGTGTGTGTGTGTGTGTGTAAAGCCCTCTGTCTTTGTGTGTGCACCTTTGTCTGTGTGTAGGTGCATGTGTAATTCTCCTCCTTTTGACAACCTTTACAGGCTCATTAAAGTTGTTTTTCACTTTGTGAAACAATTTTCTATTTCAGTGATCCTGCGCCCGTGTGTGTGTGTGTGTGTGTTCATTTTTGTGTGTGTGTATGGGAGCGTGGGATGGGGGTGCTGTGGTGTAAGGGGAGGCAGTAAGAGGTGATTCGTTTTTGCGTACACATCTCCATCCCATTCGCTCTGAGTTAGCCAGTTGCTTTTCCATTAGCAAAAAGCTAATTTATCTCTTGTGATTGTAAAAGCATACATGTGTGACAATAAAATCTGCTGCAATCTGCAGTGTGTGATTATATATGTTTAATAGAATGAGTGTATGGGTAGCCCAGGGGTTGTTTCTCACAATGCAAGTTTGTGAGTGAGTACTCCAGCAGTGGGATGTTTTACACTGGATGATAAAGTGTGCAGAAGAGTTGCAAGCTTGTAAGCTCGTACTGTGTATATGCATGAATACACGTGCTGTATTATATGTATCCTTAGTCTGTGATTTAAAATGAGTTTTTTGCACATGTACTATACGATTGCAGATTAGACCACACATTCATAAGCACACAACATGGCCCAGCCAGCTGGGTCTAGAGACGTTAATGTTCAGTGGAGCTGTGAGTTTCTATGTGAGCTCAGTCAGACGCACAGCATCGCCCCCTCTCTCCATATGGGACCCTCCTGCCTGTTCTTAGCTAGAGATGCTGCAGGCTACGGGGGGGGGGGGGGGGGGGGGGGGTTA
>JAVDPK010032559.1:0-25237 GCA_034780415.1 Cichlasoma orientale
TCTTTCTCAAAATGACTCGCTTTCAGTCTCGACCCAGACTGATTTCTAAATGAGTGAAATCTGCTCAATTAGCCTAATGCACTGTATGCATTAGCATACGGACGCCTGACCAAATCACAGCCGGCTGAACGGATCTGCTCAGCCTGGATTGGATGAGCTGGATGGATGGTTCACCTGTTGGCTAATCGCACTGTTTTCTTCAGACTGGACGATTGGCTGAATGCATTGCAAAGGACGTCCCCCTTACTCAGTTGCCAGGAGGACATAAACCTTCCACGGTTGCCCTAGAGACAGCTAGGTCCCAGTCTGAATGATGAGGTGGTGGTGGTTCTGGTGGCGGCTCATTCGGAGGCACACGGGGGCTGTAAATACCAAACCCCACCTGTGAGAATCTGATGATCTGCAGCCAGGTTCTGATTTATATCGTTCTAACCTGAACAAACAAATGTCGGCAGACATTACTGATTTAAATTGGCAGCTTATTAACATTTGCCTACTCTTTTTGTTGCATTTCAAGACCTATCTGTTTTTATTCCCATAATATTTCTACAAAGATGCCTATTATTACAAATGGAATTATTACATCAGATTAAATTATAAGTATCCCTTATAAATCTAACAAACATACTTGAATAGGGTCGTCATTTTGTAATTTCTATCTGATTGAGGGCATCCTGAGTAACCCAATGAAAAATGCACTTTTTAGATATTTGAAAAAGTGCAGTTCTTCACGATTCCCTAAAAGGGTTTCCACTTTTAGAAGTATACTTGGAAGGAGTCCCTCTACTTTTCAAGTGCTCTCAATTCAGCCGTGACCATCAAGAATAGTTTCTAAGCTCATCCCTCAAAATTTTACGTGCCAGCGCTGTGGGTGGAGTTGGGACTGAAGCCGGTGTCTCTGCTGCTGCACAGTTGTGGCCTAGCTTGGCTCCAACAAGAAAGATTTTGGGTACAGCCACACAACCAGCGCCACATGATGCGGGCACACACCCATAAAAAAACGAGAGCCCAGAACAACCGACCGAAAACTTTTCTGGTCTGTTTTAATATCCTCTGAATATGCCGTGGGGATTTTTACTGTACACATCCCACACTGATATACAAAACTCAAAAGTTAATAAAAAGACTGTTTTGTTTGTTTGTGTAAGAAACAACTATTATTATTGTGTGTTCAATTTACTGTCACCTAAATGCCTAAATAAAAACCAGCTTTGCAGAACTAAATTAGATCAAACACTCAATTTCATCTATTTGCTCATTTTATGACCTGCTAATGAGGAAAACTGAAAGATGCTGCTTCTCTCCTTGATATATTTCATTTTTTGGCAGTGCAGGAAGCATCTAGAGATCATAAGTCTCCTTATTAGAGGTTAGCATGTAGGCTGGTGTCTGCAGCTGTGGTCATTATAACTGCACTGATTAGGCATCCACGGGGGGTCTGCCTGATTGGGTATTTATCTCCAGCCAACAGACGCAATTAAAATTCCCTTCTGAAAGTCAGCCCAGGCCGGAACCCCAAAATAGTCCTGACACCACCCCACCCCCCACCCCATTCCTCCCCTTCTCTTTCTTTGCCTTTCCGTTTCAAGACTGCTTCCAAATCTTTGTGGCTCTGAGCACAAGGTCTGCACTGTATCTCAATTTGCACCCTCTCTTCTCGCCACTACGGAGCTGCACCTCAATGCAATCTTTTACAGTGTCTCTCTTCTCGCCCCAATCCCACTCCAGCCCCCCCCCCCCCTCGCTCTCTCACTGTGACTCTTCCCACTGCTAATTATGCTACTGTTAGGCCTTCATAATGTTCTATTAGGTGAATGGACATGCTTTTGCAGTACTATAAAATACCCTCACAGCACATTTTAATTGCTGTCAACATTGTGCTAATTTTCAGGACTTTTTCAGGATGATACAGGCAACCACAGGCAATTTAGCAAAGGGACATTTAGTAGCGGGGCAGTGACAAGTTTCATTAGAGAAAGTACTTCAGACGCACATCTGTGCTACCAACATGGGGCCCTAGCTGCTCTCTCCCTGTCCCCCCGGATCTGAGCCTCTCTGACAGGAGGGGACACTTCAAGAGTAAATAATGTGTTTTCTCAAGTTGTGCCAAATCGTGGGGTGGTGGAAGAAGGGGTCAGACAAAACAGGAAGAGGAGAGAGACAAAAGGCACACTAGCAGCTCTGTGAGGCACTGCGCTTCAATCTCAGTACTACTAACAGGGGTACAGTTGCATTGATAACACGGGTTGATCTTTTGTGCATATTTTTACGATGCACACCATTTATTTTAATCTATTAGCGTGCTAAAGCTTGTTAATTAGCATTAGTCTTGCTGACAAGCCAAACGCATCAGCTGATGATAGCATGGGTTCATCGTCTAGGAAGAATTTAGACATTTGTACCAAATTTGTGACAATCCATCAAGCTGATTTACTAAATAAACTTCTGATAAAGCAACACATTTAGTAGGGTTGATCCTCCTACAATGATCAGTGACTGTATAAAATATCAATCAAATCCATCAAGTAGTTTTTGGATATTTTAGTCTGTACCAACTGGTCGGTGCTGCCATCCCTAGAGCTCTCCTTCTAGCACGGCTAAACGAAAACAGTAATATAAGACAGAAGGAGATGTTTTTATAGAAGAGGGCAAGAGGAGCAGGAGGCGGGCGGGCAGCTAAAGGCTAAAGCGGCGAGAACTCATGCATGAGTGGCAGGGCTTCCCTCATATTTGGCTGCTGTAGTTGATGTAGACAGATGGTTGCCCAGTGGAGTCTCTTCATACCAGCAGACCAGCCCTGCTGCTGAGGCCTTCAGCTTTTAACCCTAAGAGAGCTGATAAGAGATTCTGAGGGGAAGGGAAAGCAGGCGTGAACGAGATTACAGACACACGGAGGCAAGCACATTGCTAGAGATGAGGCTTTGTAATAAGCCCTGAAAGTGCTCCAGTTGTCGATACCGATGATGGTATAGTGTCCGAATACGTTTGTCCAACACGGCATCTTCTTTACTGCACAGAAATCTCTCCTTCTCCAGTGATTTCTGGATGGTAAACCAGACACTTGCACACCTAGGAAGCTGCACCTCACCGTGGCAAACACACACAGACATGGACACACATATCGGAAACAGAAAGGGTCTCAGCGTGTGAAAGCCCTCAGGACCAAGACACTTTGGGAGAAACGAGCAGAGGAATAATCCCTGTCATCTGAACCAAATCCACGGTCGTCGGGGAAAAGCGCCACTTCCTTGCCACACTCCCTTCTCCCTCTGCCGGAATCTCTCCCTAGCAACCATGCATTGGCGTGGTGATTGGACCGGCGTACCAGCGGTTGCTATAGCTACAGGAAGCTCCCCTTTCCTGTAACCCCCCCATGTTTTTTTTTCTTTTTCTGTGTCTGTCTTTCTGTTTCTCCTCATAACCTTGCTTTCTTTGTTTTTCTCTTTATTCCTCTCCATTTGTCTTTTTTTTTTTTCCTTTGGTGCTCCCCACAGTATTTCTCTCTATTACAGTCTCTCCCTTGCCTTCAGAGAGCAAGGGCAGTGCAATACAGTAGGCTGATGTTGTTATGATGGCATCCAAAGGGAGGCTGGACTGACTGAGACAGATCTGCAGAGAAAGAGCCAAAGAAGCTGCTGTTTTATAAGAGCCCCGGTGAGAATATCAGCTAGAGAGGGAGCATTAACAGAGCAGTCAAGTATTTATCTGACCTGTCTGAATAAATCTGCTGTTCCCCTTAGCGCTGTTTTATGAGAAAAATCTGCTTTGTCTCAGAAAATAAATAACTACTGGGAGCAGCTTTGCAGTTTATGCGCGAATGTGTCTGTGTTTGCATCTGTCTCCTTTTCTGGGTGGATATTTGCTTCTCTGCTTCTGTGTTCTTTGTTAGTCTGTGAGTTGGCTGCACGGGAAGAAAGCACCTATTTTGCCCTTTATTTGTTTCATGTGTGAGTTAGCCTTATGCTTGTGACACTGACAGGCCCCTCTGTTTTTGCTGGAATCTAAGAGTGCCAATTATGCTTTGGGTAAATGTGGTCACTATGTCACTGGACCAGTATGCACTAGTCAGCCCATACAGCAGTAATAGAACACTCCATCATCAAACACTATAGCCAGCTGCTGAGACGTGCTATAGGACACATATATTCAGGAGTTGATTAATCATTCTATGAGCTGGCTTCTGTCTTCAGCATTTTCCAGACTTCTTTTTTTTTTTTCCTCAATATTTTCAAGCTGATTGCGTGGCTGCCTTTTCACGCTATAATCAGCTGCAGTATAATGGGTTCAAATGAGATGATTAGTGATCTGTTCCTCCTCTAACTAATGCATGAGAGAGGAATTATGGTAATGTAGCATGCAGAAGGTTCATACGTGTGGGCAAAGGCAGAGGGAGGATAAAATGATCAATGAGGTGGCTATATGTGCTTTTATATGCTAAGAGAATGTGGGTGAAAGTAACTGAGAGTGTCAGACTGTTTAAGACTGAATGGTCATGAACTATTCAGCGGGGCATAGTCAGCCCTTTTGAGGAGAAAGCAGACCGGATGGAATAACGACAGAAAAGGAGGAGAAGTAGCAAAAAAAAAAAAAAAAAAAAAGAGGAACATTTTTTGTCATGGTTTTGCAGTGGAGATGAAGGCAGTGGTCAAGGTCAATAACCTGCATACTCAAGCTGATTTTTTGACAGCCAGGAAAGAGCAAAATCAAATGAGGAAACACACTCCAATCTCACAAGTTCATAAACACAAGTGATAGATAAAGATATTGGCTGCAGGCAGTGAATTTTCACCGTGGTGTGTTGGCATAATACGGTTTAGCCATTAGCCTCCAAATCGCACACGCGGCTTGCCAATGTCATCCTGCTCCAAGATGAGAAATTGATTTCATGCTTGGGCGACTGTCATCAGGAAAAAGATGGAGAAAGCAAAAGAGAGAGAGACAGAAGAAGAGTAAGAAAATCACAGAAAAAGCAAGCGAGATGGACAGACATATAGGAAATCCTGCCACTACGTTCGGAACATTTTTGCCTTTAGAAAATACACAGAGAACTAATGGAAAGCAGTGACTGTTAACGCAGACAAAAGAGGAAAGATGGGAGTTTAGGAAGTTCAAAAGAACATGGAACATGTTTGTGTGTGAGGGGGATTTACACGCTGAACAATAAAAGCTTTAGAAAACTGCTGGGTTTGCAGAAGTCCATACAGGAGAGCATATTATGTGCAGGGATGTGTCCGAGTCTGGCCACACAATAGTGCCCCATTGCCTCATGGGAAGAGGAGAACTCTCTGGAACATGAGAGGAGAGATTTGTCTGATAGGTGTGCTCAGATGATGCGATCGGTGACAGCTTTCCATTACTGCTGCACTGCCATGAGTGAGGGGAAGAGGAAGAAAAGAACGTGAGAATCAGATTGGTATTATACTCGAGTGATGATGCAATGTTTAGGCGACACAAACGACACCCCCATCCCCCCTCTTTTTCTCTTTTCTGCTCGCTTTCGGTGCTCTGCCCCCCTTTTTCTCTGGGGCACAGAACAGAGCCTTTCGATTGGTTAATGGCACCATAGAGATGCTGAGAATATCCACCAACCAGGGCCCGGGTGCCCCTTCACACCGTTACCACAGCAACCCCACACAACCACAGTGAGCGTGCACACATGTATACAGTAGATGTGCACGCTTATAAACACAAGTGCATGTGTGCACAATAAGCTTTTTTTTTCTGCATGTGTGACAGCTAGATGTAACAACAATCCTCCAATGAATAACCTTCTGTGAGTTTATCAGCTGTAGAACGTCTGGGAGCTGCACAGCACTGTAGTGCAGAGAATAATAAACCCAACTTATCCAGCACGGCTTCTTAAGCTTTGAAAGACTGCAAAGGATAGTTTGTTATATAAATTTATTATCAGTGCTTTAAGAGCCTGATGATATTTTTCCTGTCTCATTAAAAAAAGTCAAAAAGTAAAACAAAAATAAGGAATGAACTATCGTCATGCAAAAAGCCTTCGTTTTGTTTATTTATTTGCACTGAATAATGTTTACAGGGAAAAGTGCAATGTTCACCTAACCTTATAAAGTTATATATGTGTGTTTGCAATACTTTGCTAAAGTCTTGAGCCACTCTTTATTTCTTTATATTTTGCTATTAAAATTTCTTTAAGTAGTCTTCAGGAATAGTTCTCCAGGCTCCTTGAAGGACATTCAAGGCTCTTCTTTTGATGTTGGCTGCATTTTGTTCTGTTCTTTGTCAAGATGATCCCACACTGCTTCAGTAATGTTGAGGCTCTGGGCTCTGGGGAGGCCAGTCCATGACTGATAGTGTTCCATTGTGTGTTTTTCTATCCAGGTATGCTTTTTCTGCAGTGGCAGTGTGTTTGGGATCATTGGCATGCTGGAAACTGAAGTCGTCACCAATCAGATGCTTTCCAGATGGGACTGCACGGTGGATCAAAATCTGCATTCATAATTCTGTCAATTTTGACACGATCTCCAACACCACTGTCTGAAATGCAGCCCCAGACCATGACAGAGCCTCCATGATATTTTATAGATGGCTGTAGACACTCACTGTCAGTTCAACTAAAAATCACTCCATAATGCCTGTTGCCTCTGATTTTCAGTCCAGTTCATGTGTAATCTGGCATACCTCAGCCTTTTGTCCCTACTTCCCTTCCTCAAGAATGGCCTCTTAACAGCCATACTTCCACTGAGACCATTTCTGAGGAGGCTTCAGCAAACAGTAGATGGATCAACTGAAGGACCAGATGGATCTCTCAGGTCCTGTGTCAGGTCTTTGCTGGATTTTTTCCTATTTCTTAAGGGCGTGATTTTTAGATACTCTTCATTTGCAGTAGGTAGTTTTTTAGGTCGGCCGCTTCTTCTTCTGTCCTCAACTTGTCCAGTTTCCTCAAATTTTATAAGTACAAACTGCACAATATTCTGAGATATGCCAAGTTTTAAGCTAACAGCTCTTTGGCAATCACCTTGTTGGTTCAAACATAAAATTTTATCCTTGTCAAACTGTGCTATCATTTTTCAAATATTGAAAGAAAGAAATGATGTGCAATGATGTGAACAAATCATGTTAGCTGCTAGTAACAAAGTGCCTAAAGATACAATTTAAACTTGTTTCCTTGCCAAGTTTTCTGTTATGTGTAGACACAACTCTGGTTCATCCCTTGAGTTAGGTGCCTTTTCTGTGCTTGAATGTTTCATAGGTCAGTGTTAAGTGGCTTAACAAACAAACAAAATGGGAAGGTACAAGAACTGGACTGAAAATGAGTAAACAAGCAGCCAATGTCCAAAACGAAAAATTGAAAAGACATTCAGAAACTCAGGAGAACTATTGTTCAAGACCCTTTTTTTAAAAAATGGCAAGAAAGTCTGGCTCTTAGAAGCAAAATATAAAGAAATCAGGTGTGGCTCAAGACTTTTGCACAGCACTGTATGATCCTTTAGCACTTCAGAATATATACTTTTCTATGTATGTAAAGAAAGTTTGCTCCACATCCCTTGGAGGGCATTAAACAACAATAAGCCCTTGAGCCACACGACTTGTGCGGCCTGTGCAGACGTATTGCAGAAAAGGTGCGGCAAGATGATTCCTTCTTCATTTGTCACAGAGCAGATTCGTCACAATTCATCTGCAAAGAACTGAAAAGTAACCCGCGACTGACTGTCTTTGCTTTAGCATGAAACTATTAACATAATTCTGAGAACACTTGCTCAAGGCTGTACAGCAGCATGACAAACAGCATTGCTCGCTTCTTTCATTTCCAGTTTTTCAGTTTACACATGCACAGACACTTGCTCGTCACGAGCCCCTTTCAGACTCGCCCTTCACCCTGCAAATGTTGCCAATATTGCATGTCAGTTTTGCGCTTGAAAATGAGCTATGAGTGGGTCTGATTTTTGCTGAGCCAAATAAACATATAAAGCCCATTCATCAGATTGTCAACCTCCTAAATTTCCCTCAATTTGAATGTCAGTTCTGCAAAGTCTGCAATATAACCAATGCACAACGTGTCAGGGTGGACGTTTCTCGAAATGTTTATTAACGTGGCAGTAAAAGATGTCAGAGAGCATGCTGCGGTGAAAATTTGCTTTACACAGTACACAAACAAGAATTACAAAAGTAAAAAGTATTCTACACAGCTGCTGCACTAACTGGATGTGTGATTATATCACTATTTTAATCTATTGGAGGTCACCGGTGCTCTTATACTGCAAAGCTAAGTCATTCTCATTAGTCCACAGCGTACAATCACAGGAAAATCCCCTTCAAGTTGCCAGAAAATTAACAAGCTAACTTAGCAGGAGCCTAAGTCCCCTGCGAGGCACCTCTGATCCATTCCAATCCCCACCGTTTGCTAATAGTATCACTCAGCATGTACACTAGAAGATGGATAAAAAAAAATGTATATACACTGTATCTGCCAAAGTGTGCGTGTGAGTGTGTGCTTAGCAGATGAGGATGTGACCAAGATAGATGTCTTGTTTCCGGCCCACCACTGGAATTCCCATCTTTCTAACTTGTGACCACCCAGGCTTGGGAACTGCGCAAGACAACTCCAATGTGTGTGATCTCTATAGCTGATTCTTTTCTTACCGGTGCAGGTGAAACACTTCACATGAAAGTGGGTGTCTTGTACTCGTACGACTTCGCCTTTGCAAACTTCCCGACATCGCTGGCACCGGATTGGTCCAGAGCTCCGCTCACCGCCTGTTGAGTCTTGGCGATAAGCTGCTGAAGACATAAAAAGAATGTTCACTGAACTCCGCTACGGTCACACACACTGAAACACACTTTTGAAAGATGCAACGACTGTTCGCATTCCCAACTAGCTTAAGATTTCGTTTTCCACTCCAGATCAGCTGATCTCAACATTACATACTAATGCAGTTTGACATTTCTATTATCAGTCACATGAATGTGAATCAAAGGAACTACGCATCATCTACACCATCTACTTTAATAACTATTATAATATAACTGTTTATGGACGAAAGATATAACGCTGCTTTTCATTTTCAAATGTTATTTGTGTGCACCAGAACACTACACTACAGACTCTACTGTGTGCAGTTCAAACAATAAGATCAGTGTGTAGCTCTGTCAACACTTGCTCTGAAGCTGTGAGGTCTGACACCTATGTAAGCTTGTTAAGCTCCAGGCTTTCTCTCTCGCTGTCTCTATTTTTCACCCAGTTATACAGGATGACACACAAACATACACACAAACATACACACACAAACACACACATAGACACTGCTGCGTCAGTTGAGAAAGCGAGATGGTGCCTCTTACCTCATTATGCCTTACGTATCAGCAAGCCCATTCTGCAAGCCCAATAGCTATTTCACACAGTACGGAAAGCACGTTCACACAAAGCCTTAAGAGTACTGGAATAAATGCTAACACAAGGAAAGAAGGTCAAAATAATATATTAACTGGATCTAAACCTCTTAGGCTATTAAAGGTTCTTTAAAGGTCCATCTTCTCCTCTGGTTTGTAAACACACTTGAATCCGCAAGCAAAGAAATGGATAACAGACAACCAGCCACTCAATACTGAGACTGTGGCAGAACAGCTGGGATGAATCTCTTATTTATCGCTATCTTCCAAAGGCGTATGAGAGGTCATACTCTCTGTGGAAGGAGTATAATGGCTGGGTAACCAGCTGGCCTTGACTACCTGAATAGCTAAGTGAAGGATTGTGCCGCTTCAGTCAAAGCAGCAGCAGCATATGGGCTGCCATGACAGTGCTACTGATTCTGTTTCACTGGATGAATCCCAAAGGACTTGCATCACTTAAGCAGTCTAAGGGCCTTTGCGCATCTCAAAGCCCGAGCGCTCCTTGCGCGCTTCGAAGTTGACAACAGGATATTCACTGTGCATGTGAGCATGAGGGCGCGCATGCATGGGTGTAGGATAAAATGTATGCATGACTGCAGCTGCTTATTTTCTCACTCAGGACCGGCTTGTGGGCACTGGAAATATGCAAGCATTTTTTCCCACTCCCCACTTCCCACACTGGAGCCTCTGTAAGTTCATAGCTTTCCTCACAATGCTGGCAGCACTAACCTGGCTGATAAGTGCCAAGACGCTGGTTCAAACAATAGTACTTCCTTAAAAGTGTCTTCTTTTTTTTTTAACTCATGTAAAAACCTAATCAGTAACACCTTTTCCAACAGGTGGAAATGAGAGATAATGGAAATTAATGGGCGTGCACACGAGGCTCTGCCAACACCTGCAAAAGACGGAGTATTTATTTACAGGCCTGACCTTCTTAAACTGGGCCAGGACAAACCTCTGGCACACATCACAACCAGGCAGCACTGTACAAAAATTAACAATGTACCTCAAATCTGACCACGGTAAGGAATGAAGATTATCAACACATACTAAAATTATATGCAGGGTGAGGCAAACGGCAAGGAATCTTCCAAACACTCATATTTTAATGATTGAGGTGCTTGTTTAACTTGTTGAATGTCTGTGCCAGAAAAGGAAAGAAAGCAGAGACTCCAGGTCCAAAACAGCTCAGGAGCTGAAGCATTATGTAACTCTATCTAATTGTGTCAGTATGCTCCTTTTCATTAACTGCAGCAAAGCTCTCCAAGTCCAAGCCCATTATAGGCACCTCTCTAACAAGCCTCCTTCCTCTCCCATGTTGAGGTGTTGAGTCATTCTTCTAAATGATAGCCACCAGACTACAGGTTTAATCTACTGACTCCAAATCAGTGGAGAGCGGCCTGGGAGAATACAGCCTCTAGAAACAGGTGATAACAACAGGGCTATGGTCAGAGAGGCAGACAACATCCCCGGGGACTGAGAGGTTGCTGCTATTTCTGCCCCTGACCTGACAGCCCCAGGGAAAGACATGCGGGGGGCTCAGTCACGAGGGATGCTGGGTAGTGATGAGTGAAAGAATAGCGCATTCCGAGCGAGGCAATACAAAGACCTTGAGGAATTAAGATGAATTATTAAATGAAAAGGATTGCTTTGCAATCAGTGGTTACTTTCCAAAGCTTTTTTTGTGGTTTTTACTAACTTATATTTCATTGTTTAATTTTAGCAAATTCACACTGACCTCTACTGAGCAAAGGCCACGGGCTTCAGGCTTAAATCAAGGTTAATTCATAACAGTGAGCAACTGATCTGGTAGTCATCTTAAATGTTTAAAATCCATAGCATAATAACTGCGGCCTGAGAAGTTTGCTTATAATAAAGTATGCAAAAGACTGGACTGACACTCATTTTAATGCAAAACCACCGTCTCCTAATTTAGCAACAGCGCTGCGGTGACTGGCAAAGTAGCAGATAATGCACAATCTATCAGAGGCCGTGAGAATCTCATCCATAATTTTAAGCATGCATCTTTTTGCATAATGCCACACCTTTTAGCAAAACATCAATGTCTAATGTTGCTTATTTGTTTGGGCAATGAGTATAACCATTCAGAGAACGTTGCTGATGAATTTTTCAAATTCTGTTTTTTGCCATTTTTCTGATCCAGACACTAAATCCTCTTATAAGACTCTGCCATGAAATCCAAGCAGCAAGCAGCGATGCCAAAAGTTGAAGCCACTCAAGAAGCATTGCAGCTAGATGCTGGCTCCAAGTTTTTGTTTTGTGTTTTCTGTACAAGCCTGGAGTCACATATATGCCTTGGTGATAAACTGAAACAGTAATATTTCATAAAGAAAGGGACTGATGCTGATGAGATGTTATTGATACCACTGCCAGTTCTGCTTATGGATTTGATTCTTTATCAATTCCCTTACTGATCCAAGCTGGGAACCGTAGGCCTACACAGGTTTTCATTGTCCAAATATGAAAACAGCGTAAAGGACTGCGTATGACTCAGGTGTACCAACATTTGACTGTCATGAGCTTCATGTCATTGCGTTGCAATGTGAAACTGTCAGAAAAAAAATCCCACAACTGCTAGCAGGAACTGATAAGCTTGGAATTGTCTCATTACGACAGATCGGGCAATTTGGAGCTGTTTCTCGATCATTTCAGTTTCAGCCCTTCCTTCCATTTGTCTGAAGTTCACGGATTATAATGTATGACAAAGAAAAGCTAAAATAAAAAGACCAAAAGAGTAAATTATTTGATGATAATCATAATAGTCAACTAGTCACGAGCAACGCTACATAAATCATAAGTAAAGGCGTTCTAATTCTGATATATTTCACAACAAAACAACATCATATCTTTCATGTCTGCGATCTAAAGAAGCCAGTGGTCAGGTCTCTCCATGCCTTCCCCCATCCCCTGTCTTTACATCACCTTTGTCTCTGTCAGGACTTTGGGGAGGAGCATTCATCAGAGCAATGGCAGTGTCCAGTTGTATCACAAACATCCTGTCGCTACACAGAAAGCGAGAAGGGTCAGACCACTACTGACAGCCTGAATAATCACTCAATCCTACCAGAAGCCAAGGTCACGGAGACAGCATCCTTGAGGACAGAAACAGTAGTTTGGATTTAAAGAGTCTACCGATTAATATGCTCAGTGAAATACACAAAACTGCCAAGCACTTACAATTTAAAATAAAAGGAACTAAATGTTATTATTATGATTTCTCTTTGATAGTGGCTTTTACTGTTGTACAAAAACCAAACAGCAGCCACAATGACCGTAGCTGCAAATGAACAACAAAAAACATGCGCTTGATTTTAATGTCGGCCTGTAAGAAAAACATACCAGTTGTACGTGACTGCACATGAATATTCATCGGTCCATACCAGCATCTGTGTTTGCATCTGTGCATCTTTGTTCTCTGTGTTATTATAATAAGGCATCTTGCATCACAAGGGAAAATAGTGTTTGGCTCTGGTTTGGACTGTTCACCAGATGAGGCAGGTCTTCTCCTCCTTGCCTACCCCTGTTCCAGCAGATACGACCCACAGAACCAGGAAAGCAATGAACAGGAAATAGAAACTCTCAGTTAATGTAGTTAGACATCATTCAAAATGATCTTAATGAAGCTAGGCCTAAAAACAACACCTATCACTGGATGTTTGTATTTTATTCTTTATTTTCATTTACTTATGAAGCTAATGAGGGATCTGTATAAATAAACAAACTTCTTATATACCTAAACTTAAAATTTGATGGTTCCCATTTAGAAAACTGCGATCCACGACACAAGGAGAGACGCCAAGCTGAAGCTAATGCAGATCAAATTAGGTGCAGGGCAGAGCGAGTTTTTCTTGATCCAATTGGATCCATTTGGTTGGTTCTTTAGGATACCTACACAAGAAAATCCCCAAAATGTGAATCTAAGTCACCCTAAAGTCAACCATGACAACTGTTCCTTGAGACTCTCCTTAGCCAAAGGAGTGCTGATGCTCTGGGTGACAGTTTTAATATACTGATATTTAGCAAACAGCAATAATACAACAATAAATAATAAGCACTCATTAAGTACAGCTGAGGCTCATTAGGCAGGTACTTGGTGATTTACTAACACTGGGCACATTTTTGACCTCATGATGGCAGTAAATTAGTCATTAAAATATATTATCTGGGAACACGAATATTTGCATCAAATTTAATTTCCATGTGGTTAGAAAACTAGCAGCAAATTGATCCGGGCGTTATATCAGATATCGACCTGATACAGGCTCATGTAGCTGGAAGGGGCGTCTGTAACTACAGGCTGAATTCCTATTCTTTTTTTATTGTGTGTTACCTAAATTATGTGGCAGCAGTGCCCAGTCAGACCAGTACCTGTTGCTAAAGGTATAGCTAGTATAGCATGGAGGAAGCTAACAATAATGGTTCAGCAGCAGGCTTCATTCCACCAAGATCCGTTTGGTTATTGCAGTAGGTCGTGACTTAGCTGTATTTTCACAGAATTTGCACGAGACTAAATAATAAATCAAAATGGACAACTTCTTGGAAATTGCAGCTATAACATTCAAACCATATGCCCTAAGTGTTAAGTTGCATGAGGCACAATGCAACTTTTTTCAAGTCAAGACAGCCAAAGGGGGAAATTATTTACAGTCCCAACGTGCTGCACTAAATTTATCCATGCTCTTTTGAATGCACTTTGTTGGACAGCCTTTGAATTTTGCTACCCATGCAAACAGAGAGAGGTGGAGAAGTGTCAGAGCTGCCTGTGATGTATGGCTCTGCAGATCCCCTCAGGTCCCTGAGCTCAATGATCAGTATATTGATCAACATGTGTTTTATCACTCCCCTGAAACACACTGACTGTCTGAAGCCCATTCTGCAAAAACAACTCCGAATCTATCATCATGACTATCACAGAATACCCATATTCTTTCTGTATATCTAATTATTTAAAACCAGGTTTCTTTTCGCAAAAAAATCTACCTGCTGTACCCAACGTACTGTCCCGTCTGTCAGCCAGGTGGAAGACCAGACCAGATGAGACACATACGAACACGTGCACAAACCGGTGACCATGAGCGAAAGAAGGACCAGAAGATGAGGACCGACTATCAGAGCTGTGTGTAATTACTCTGTGTGCGTCGATAGCTGCTGGGCAATAACACCCAGTGCAGCGGAAAAAAACTGCACACAGCACAGCCTAACAGGCCCATTCATGTCTAAATCTTAAAGTGTTGAAAGCAGGAGGAAACATATGTTTGACTGATTGAAGGAGAGGAGAGGAGAGGAGAGGAGAGGAGAGGAGAGGAGAGGAGATGTTCATTCCTTGCCTCTCATGTTTGCTTTGTTCCTGTGCCTAAAGCCAGAGTAGAGACACATGTCACACCACCGTCTGCCTGCTGTGTCATCGCTAACTCACACACACACACACACACACTTTTAAATTCTGCCACACTGAACTCCACATGTTGACATGTTATGTGTGTGTGTAAACCTGTAGGAGTGCACGCTATTAACTCACAGGAGCTTTCTGACAGCTCTTCACAGGTTGGCTGCATATGCTCCTCCCCCTCTGTGTCAGCTGAGAAAAGCATTCTGAAGCTTAACAAAGGAATTACAGTCATTTACTCAGACCACAAGAAGCTGCCACACCACTCCTGGCATGCACGGCAATGGGACTGACTGTCAGGCAAGACTCTGTGCCACAGAGTTAAGAGCATTGGATGAATAATGTAGTGCCACACAATGACAGGCTAGATTATGAAAGATGCAGTAATATCAGAGGGTGGACAGGAAGCGCCTTACACCATCAGTTCACGGAGCACCTGGTGCACATCAGCTTCAACCGGCCTTGCTGACAGCTGGGGGGTGGGGGGTTTCTTTTAAAGTTAACCTTGAGGACCACACAGTCTGACTTGTAAACAAAACAAAGTGGCATGCATACACTTTACCCTACAAGCCCTACAGGGAAAGCCCTGATTCAGCTGACAGAGGATCAGGGTCAGAGTCAGCTGATACAAGGTCAGCTTAGCATCACGGCTGTCCCAGAGCCATTCTGGGGTAAGTATGACAGGAGCCCTCAGGTTGTGAGACACATAACTAAAGTCTCCCAACGGTCAGGCTAGGAACTTTCAACCAAAGGGCTTACTGCTCCTCCAGTGAATGCGTTGGTGAGGAGACAGGTGGGTTTTAAAGACGAAGCAACAGCTGAAGGATTGAATGGTGTCTAGTGGAAAGGAGGATGAGGAGGGAGAGAAGATGAAAGAGAAGAAGTGAGAGAAGTGGGTGAGGGCCCCAGCAACAGCTGTTATATAGATGAAGAATTTCAAAAATGCTCCTCTTTGGATGAACTCGGGGCAAATGCCACTCTGACCTCCAGATATACTTAGCTCTAATCTCTAAACCTGCTCCAAGTCTATTGTAAGGACTTGGCACACACAACCACTCACGCTGGTGTGTGTGTGTGTGTGTGTGTGTATGTTTGTTTGTATGTTTATGAGTATTTTTCTTGAAAAATAGAAACAGAAATGATCATTCTCTATGACTATTACACTTGTTATTTTTTAGATGACATTAAAATGGCATTTTAAATGTTTATTATTTATATTAAATACAGCCAATATGATACAGTCTGGGCTACAATTGTTCTATGATACTTTTCTCTGCTCTCATCTACATAAATTGTCCTTGCGCTTCAAGTGGAGAGGTGGAGCGCACATAGACTTACCACTGGAACTCATGATGCACAATGTGTTGTTATCCAAAACAAAGCGGCTTCGTCAAAAAATAATCCCATAAAGCACGAGGAAATCCTCAGTTTCGGCAGTTTTACTCCTTCGATATTGTGCAATAAAAAAAATTAATTAATAATAATAATAATATCCACTAAACGCAATTGATGCTTCTCACTCCCAGCAGCACAGCTCCCAGTCAATTTCTGAGAAGGTGGGCATAGAGAGAAGGAGGGGTACAAAAAATATTTTTAAAAAAAAGAAGAAGAAGAAGAAGAAAGAAACAGAAGGGAGAATAATACCCGTAATGAGCTACAACATCCAAATAAAACTCCCGCTCTTGCTGTGTGAACGTCGGCTGTCTTTTTTAAAATTTCTTTTCTTTTTTTCTTTCTTTTCCCCCCTCCCAGAGACGCCAGTGACAACACACAATGCTGCTCACAAGGATTCCACCTTCACATTTTCGCTCCCGGCTGATCCCAGCTCCGCCGCGCTCCCCTGGCGTGTCATCGTGCGCCTTTCACGCGCTGTAAACACAGTCTCCCGATACCTTTTCCGGTCGATACTTTCAAAATAAAGCAAGAAAAACTTTTTTTTTGGTAATTTGATTTTTACTGGCTTACCATGTAGACATTAAGATATTTGACACGTTAAAGAAAGAAAAAAAGAACGCATTTGGCTCATCTGCTTTTAAAGTATTACAGTAGGCATGCATACACTTAAAATATCTTTGATTAGCATTGATAACTTACCTTAATCCTAAGCCGAGGTTTCAGACATGATAGCCTTTAATCCTTTAAGATTTTTTTTAAATAAGCCAAAACAAAATTGTTGATTAACTTAGACATTTAATTGGAGAATCTGCAAATGTATTAGTTGTTGATTCAATGCACTGTTAATGTATAAAATAAAACCTGCAAATAACAGTTAAGATAGGTACAACCTGGGTACAAAACATTCACATTAGCTTTCAGTGAAATTATTCTCATTCAAACAGTAGCTTATTGTCATTGTGTTGCTAGGTTATTAAGCAGATGGCATGAATTAAAATGTTAACTATAATGTTATAAATACAAATTCCCTCCTTTGTATCTGTAATACCCGCGACCCTAAACACTCGCGTTTGTAAATTTGGTTTGCACCTCCCAACCACCGTATAAACAGGATAAGCGGAAGAGAATGGATGGATGGATGGATGGATGGATGGATGGATGGATGGATGGATCTATAATATACTTTGTCCTACAAGCTCAATCCGCCACTAGAACTCGTTTTCTCAAATAAAACATGCCCGCAGGATTAATATCTAAAATGCATTTTGTGCTGCACTGCAGCTGTCTAAGATATACTTTTATATAAATGTATCACCAATAACATCAGCCATTACTTCATTGTTTTCAAATTGATTTTATTGTGAAAGTCAGTTAGTCCAGTTTCCGGTACTGCTCTGGATTTCTGAGTGTAACTTGATTGATCTCTTTTTTCCATCCTGGGTTAACGACGTCACTCTGGGCTGCTGTGAGCGCTTTGGGGACACTGTACCCTACATCACTCTGCAAGAAGTGACACATGTTCAAAAGTCCTTCCTTTTAAGTCGATTTCCACGCCAGAGGAGGGCTGAGAGAGCTGCTCAGTGTTTGAAACATTTTAGATTCATTTGGGAATTTGCCAAGCCATCTTATATTGAAGATGGGTGGAAATAAGCAGAATCACATAAGACAATTTTCAAGAGATGCATGGAATATTTAAAACAAAACTATTTAGAGGATTTTGAGAGCATTTATAAATCGACTTTGTGTTTTTGCAGAGCTGGGCTGGGCTTGTTGCTAAAACTGTTATGACACCGCCCTCTTCTGGAAAATCGACGTAAGCAAATAAGTTAATTGGATTATTTGCGGTGGAGCTGCTGCTGAGGCCAGGTTAATTTTGAAACCGTGGACGGATTTGGCTCCGCAGTTTTGAACTGCAGAATCACAGCGATTTGCCTTTAAAGGCCCGAGTCGGTTCCCACACAAGATTAAAAGCTACCCTGCCTTTACGGCTCAGTGTTGTTTGCCTTCACCAGGTCCACTGGCATCAACGTGGAAAGATCTCAATCTACCGGTGCAACACCCATCCGCTGTTTCCCATAGTATGAGCCATTAGTCATAAGGAAACAATTGAAGCTGGTCAAAACGTCAATTTAGTTAACAAGCAGCTTATTTAACTTATTAGAGACAACAGAATGCAATTTCTAAATGTGCTTGTTTAGAATATCTACAAAGTTAAAATGCACTGTATTATCCAAAATGCATTTAATCATTTAATCTTAGTGAAATTATAATACTGTTAGTATTTGGTGCGGATTGTGTGGTGGTGAACTCACTGCTCTGTCAGTGTATGCGTTGCGTAATTAAGCTGTGTGTGCGCCCCCGCGCGCTGTTTTTATTAACCAAGTGCCTTGTCCCTGTGTCCTGAGGAAGCCCTGGCTCTGAAGCCTTTAGGAAGCTGGACAATGGCGGGATGTAAAAGGCGCCTGGCTCTCTCTCTTTCTCTCTGCTGCTGCACCGCCTCACCGCTTCTGGTTCTGGAGCTCAACAGTTTTACAAGATGTTCCCTCTTTGCACTTTAACCTCCTTCACCGCGTCTCACAGTTTAGCGCTTAGCTTCATCGGGGAGCTTTGTAAAAATGTAGCGTGGATCTCACTTGCATGCATATTTGGAAATCATTTCACCGTCCATTCAGACTAAACCCTTACAGTATCTTATGTCGCATGTCCTAGGTGTCGCTTTGAGTACTTGCTTATGGTGACTCAGATGAAGCACCTTATCAAAAGTGCGGTCATGCGTGTCGATTATGATAGCTATAAGATTTACTGGTGAACCTGCCTTATCTTCTCATAGGTGGGTGCTTTATAGGACTGACTTGTGCCGGGTGCTGATCGTGCTTCTGTGTCAATCCTGTATTGTACTTTTGTTCTCCAAACTGATGGGGCAGAAAAACAGGAAGCTGGCCTTCCTGTACGCTGAAGACAGGAGGGCAGGAGGCCGCCAGGTCAACACAGTGCTGTCGGTGTATGTAAAGGCGCCAGTGGCCCCGTAACTGACAGCAAAGCGAAACATCCACTGCTGACATCACTCTGTTCTTTCTAATGGAAACTGTTTCTTTAAGTGTGCCAAGCAATATAAAACAACCGCAGCCAGCACAAATAACACGTGACAGAGACGTCATCATTTTGTTGCGGTTCACATTGTTTTGGCCTAATCATCCACTTGTTTTTCAGTTGGAGGTGCAATTTGTGTCTTTTGGTTGTCAATCGCACCGCGGCCATGTGTCCACAATCAGCTGCACTGATCAGCAGTGTGCTGCATTCTTCACTAAACCTCACAATCCTTGCCCTTTGTCCACCCACATGGTCAGGGGAAAGTACACATACGCACTCCGTACACTGTTTACCATTCGTTCTGCAAACGCTGTGCTGCTGTTTCTACTCATTCCTGCCTATTTGTAATTTGCTGATATTTAATACTCTCACATTCCTTCTCTCTCCCCAACACTCTCAGGCTATTGCAAGCAGAGCAGAATAAATGGTCTGTGTCCCGCAGCCTTGCAAAACCAGTTGCACAATCACATGAGCAGCGCAGGGACGATATTCTATGTTCAGGGTGACTTAGTCATGGTGTACTTGGGGATACACAATCAGTTCCAGAGTTTATATTTAACTAAGCACGCAAAAGGAATTAAAAAAAAATGTGGCAGACCAAAGCACTGCCGGCTTGGGGTTTATTATCGCTGCACACACAGATAGGTGTAGACATAACCCAGAAAGTGAATGACAAGAGGTCATTGCTGTCCTTTGTTGTTTTTGCAGTGTCATACATGCATGCCAGGGTAAATACTTCACATTTCCAGGCATCACTCTGGACATTTAATACATTCAGTGCCAGTGAGGCCGGGAGTAGGCCTGTGAAGAGGAGCTTTGGAATGAAGGGTGATTTCTCAGGTATGGACTGAACAATACAAAACCAGATAACTGCTTAGGCCTCTAATCTTCTGACATCATTAGTGGTGCATCAAGCCGAGCTGGTGAGACTGGTGCTGTAGAATGGGAAGCGAGCGTGTGTTGTTGTGCTACTGCAAACCGAAAGAGGCTGTTACAAAACCGTGTAACTGGGTTTAATAGTTTTGAAAATGTAGCTTAGGTATATATTTATAACCTGACCTCTTTTCAGTGGTTTATTCCTCTGTGCGATCGTGTTTCCAGGTTTTGATAGAAAGAGGAAGTTTTTATGCACGAGGGTGAGAGGGGGAAAAAAGAGAAAGCGAGAGGAGGCCGTGCCACTGTCACAAAAAACTAAATGGTGGGAGGAGTTACAGGGGGGAAAAAAAGAGAAAAACTTTCTCAGTGACATGCTGACTTGGATAGCCTCTGGAGCGATAGGCGCACAGACAAGCGCACACATACACGCGCGTTCTCGCTGACTTACGCACTCTTTCACCTTTTCCTTTGCTTTTAACAGTGGATAATGACAGCAGACCCGGCAACTGCTGTAACATGCAGTTCACCAGTTAAACGGGGAAACAGCACTCAAAGACGCACATAGATACTTTCTGCCACGCAAATGAGGAATGAACTGAAAGGGGAGAGTTGGCACCAACAGACAGGTAAGAATCTGCTTTTAGCTGGTCTTTAAGTTTTGTGGTGTCATAAAAATGTGTTCGGTTGGGCAATCACCGCTGTACTTTGTACCGTAAAGCCGCTGTCAATCTCCAGTGAACAGGGCAAACGGCTCTGTCTAAAGGTTTGAATGAGCAGTGACTGCCAAATAATGCTTTTAGTTCCTTGTTGTCACTGATCGTAAATGGTTACAGATTCTCCAGAGGAGCAGAAAACAAGTTTACACAGCAAATGGCAATCTGGAGGCTTCTTATGATTAGATTGTAGGTTTAATAAATTGCAAAAATGATCCAGCAGCTGTGAGAAATTTGCAATGATCCTCCACAGTGTGTGTTTCAGAGATCCTAACAGTGTGGGAATCTCCCTGCAGGGAGCTCTCTCTCTCTCTCTCCCAGACACACAAGCATGTGAGTGAGCTACCAGGGGGTTAGTCTAAACTTAGAGCTCATAACCCCTGTCTCACATTTCTCCCTGCTAACTCCTCTTCCACATTTTCAACATCTACAAGCCTACGTTGTGCACTCAGAGACAAACACCTCAAACAGCTTCTGCCAGTCACGCATTTTGGGACACAGCCACCACACAGCTGATGACACCATATGCTTCTCATTATGGTAGATGTTATTGTCATGGCCCACGGAGTGTCACAATAGTATACCAGGCTTTGGCTGTGGCTTCAGACTGTGTGGAGACTGTAAGGTCGTTTAAGGTATGTGGTCACTAGTCACAGTAGCCCCTGTCATTACAAGCAATGCATGATTGGTCTGAGGCTCAAAAAGTAGGTAATCATGTGTTTATAAGAAGCTTTAGTGAAGTTCTGTAAACAGCATCACTCAAAAGAGGAAGGGGGTTTGAGAACTGCAGCTGCCAGGAAACAATAGCTTTATCTACAGGTGTTTGGTAAAGAGGATATTGTGACTATATAATCAGGTTGAATTGTTTTATTGACAGTGTCTGTGTTTTAAAGCAGTTGTTACTGGAGACAGCCGCTGTTAGCTTTTGATGCTAACAAAGGCCTGTGCATGTGACTGCACATATCGGCTTGGAGACCAGCCTGCGTTTATTAGATTGGGCATTTGCTGAACAATGGCAAACAAGCAGGGCAGTATAGAGAGTGTCAAGATATGCCCTGACATGGCTTCGGCTTGTTTGCAGCTTTATGCCTCACAAGACACACACGCACAGATTCAATCATGGGCATCCAGCCACCACGTAAACAAGATGAAGATGAGCCTGGTTTCAGACGAGGATATCAGCCTCTGCATCTCCAGTTTGCTGAAACATTTGTTTTCCATCAGTGATCGCATGTAAGGGCAGTCATGTAAGGCATCAGCTGGTTCCATCACCTCATTAAATCAATTGGTTTCTCCATCACGGTTAACGGTGTAATCCACAATTTGCTGTGTCTGCACACCAGCCATTAATCTGTGGATATGTTTTCAAAGTTCAGGTACAAATAAAAATGCAGCATTTTCTTAAATGTGATCTCAAACTCAAAGTTTTTATGCCTCTGTTTTGAACATGGCAGTGTTAGACGGTATTGGCTAAGTGTTGGAAAGCTGGGGTTTGATATTTGAAAGGTAAGAAATTATGAAAGAGGGTTTATGTTGTGCCAATGCTAAATGGAGCTTCTGGACTCATACTGTACCTGTAGCCATAAGTCTGAATATCCAGGCCATTGATTGTTATAGTCATAATAGTGTATTAATAGTGTATCGTTTTAATCTTTGCATATAAGCAGATTTTTTACTGCATGTGATGTGTATGCCCGGACATCTGTTTGAAACTTTTGTGTAGTTTTGTCCACTTTCCATTTACAGTATTAAAATTTATAAGTACAGAAACATAAACATTCATTTTGTGGGAAACACCTTTGCTGTAAAATCTATTGTAGTGTTTCAATTTCAGTAATTCTCAAATAAATGTAAAGTTTCTGTAAAATCTCTGCTTCCTGTTATCTGATAATGTACAGTAATCAACTTAGATGCTTTATTAGTCAAGCCAGCTTATATATTAAATAAAATAACCTGCACTGTGTGTATATCGGTAGAGAAAATGCACCCAAGAAATACTGCGCTGGTTAGCATTGTCGCCTCGCTGGAACAAGTTTATGGGTTACGACTGTTGACATTGAAGAGTTTGTACACTAGAGGACACTCTGCAACTTCCCTGTTGCCAGCACACATTTGGAACGCCACAAAGACAACCAGCTGATCCAAGTCTGGCAGAGCGTAAATAAATAACTACACATAACAAATGTTAGGGAAATGTGTGTTTCCCTGTCTGAAAAAAAAAAAAATCCTCTGATATCGGAATACCAGAGTCTTAAATGACCAAATATCGGTATTGGTATTGATCTTGAAAATCCTCTAACAGTCGGGTGACACTTGCTGGGTATTCCAGCCTCCTCACAGTCCACAGACATGCATATTTAGGTTAAACGGTGATTCTACATTGGTTGTAGCTGTTAATGGAACTGTGAATGGTTGTCTGTCTCATTGTGTTAGCAGTGATGGACAGCCAACATAGGCTCCAGTGTGCACCCCTCTGACCCTCAAATGGGGGGGGGGGTGGGCTTTAAATGGAGCATTGCTATATTTTTGGCTGTTTCCTTCTCTGACGCTAAAGGGTCACCTAAGGTCAGTTATTCCAAATTCCCCCTCCCTTTGATGCCTTTAATTATCGGGGGTGTCTCGTAATTGAGAGCAGTGACGTCCTCCATGAGCTTCTCGCCATGCCATCTCCATTCTCAGCATCCATCCTTTTTTCTCAGTGACCTCACAGTGTAGAAAGTGGCTCTCCTGCGGTGCTCTTGTCATATCAGTTATCTATCTGATGGTGGAAAGCTGAGTTGGATTAAACTGTGTGTTGGAGATAAACTGATCTTCAATCTGTGCCACCATCCAACTCTTACCCCCACTTAGCTCTGACCTTGCAGCCTGTCCCTCTGTGGCATCGCCTTACTGTGTATCAGCAATACGTTATCCCAGCAACACACACACACGCACACACACATTGTCTCTGTGACACACATTCTGTGCATATTTTCACTGACACACACAACACATAGGGAGGCTATCACTGAGGCCTGCCTCCCCCCTACACACTCATACCAATTGCAGAGAGTGCTTTGTGCATTCACTGACTGGCTGAAGAGAGAGAGAGACTGGTGGGAGGGGGAAGATGGAGACAGCAAGACACAGAAATATTAGAGAAAGAGAAGCAGACAGATAGAGAAGAAGTAGTGAGAACTGGGGGACATTGGAGACACATCCTAACTGGTGGAAAGACAGTGAGCAGGGCAGGAAGGAGAATACAGAAATAGGAAGGGAGCCGGGGATTGTCCAGGAGAGAGGAAGCGAGTGAGTTGTTGTTAAAGAGGCTGAGGGGAACTGATGGGATGGCATTGATCTCTGGGAGCTGCCGACTCCTGGGCCAGATGGCGTCTTGTTGCTGCAGACCTCTCCTCAACTCCTCCTGTTGCGGACCGCTCATCAAACTCTGCCTCTCCTCATTCACAGGTCGGTCCCAGTCCGTTCTCTGTGCTCTGCTGTCATGAGCAACTGCTACATTCATATAGGCAGGAGCAATAATCAGTATACAACATGGGTAACACACTTAGCCAAGAAGGTAAAAAAAAAAATAAAGGGGCATGGTGTGTTTTTGCACTGTGGCAGCATGACTTTGCTTGTTTGACTCAAGCAGTCCCATTGGTGCTAACTTTCCTCTGTGTTGTAGAATGGAAAGAATAGGCTTTTGTCCTCTTAGGCGTAATGTCATGTTGCATATTGCGTTACTAAATTGTGTGCTCCCATTGTCTTGTGAATGTTCTGCATCAAGATAATAATGTTCTGTTGTGGTTTTGCACTCACAAAGCATGTTTTTAAAAAATAAGTGGAATTCTAATCCATATTATTACTGCTTGTTTTTTTTAGTACATGTTCCCTCCTTTTTTAAAAATGTATTTAAATTGTGTCTGATGCTGTGACCACAGTGACATGAAAGTGTGCTCTGAGGAGTCAGGGGCAGGGCAGCTGCGTGTGTGTGTGAGTGTGTGAGAGTCTGGAGGTTTTAATGATGTCAGCGCAGCTGTGTGCCCTTGCTCGGCCGGTGTGTGTGTTTAACATCAGCATATCCCCTTAACAACTCCTCAAACTAACCAAAAGCTGAAATATGCATCCATCTTCCTAAGTGATGTCAGCACTCTCCCTACCCAGAAACACATTTGCTTTAAAAAAAAACAAAGACAGAAGAAGCTCTTCTCCTCATGTCTGTAAGGTAAAGCTACACCCAGGAGGATCTTGACTTAAAGACTAGAAGTATATTAAAGAGCAAAAAAAAAATATTAAACTCATCTCATATCTTTTTTTAAATTTGCAAACCCTCATTAATAAACCCGGATATGAATTAAATAACTTCCTGGATACTTTGCTTTTTACTTTTTAACACTGCCTGCCAGGAAATAGTCTACCC
>JAVDPK010032620.1:0-25208 GCA_034780415.1 Cichlasoma orientale
GAGTGTGAATGGTTGTCTGTCTCTCTGTGTTAGCCCTGCGACAGGCTGGCGACCTGTACAGGGTGCACCCTGCCTCTTGCCCTATGACAGCTGGGATAGGCTCCAGCCCCTCTGCAACCCTGAAAAGGATAAGCGGAAGAGGATGAATGGATGGATGGACATTTTTCCATGTCCAATTGAACAATATTTACTCAACCTACAATAAATAATGTGTTGCTATAAATATGTGTTCATAATAAGGAGACTTTGGATGAAATGTAAAATTTTAAGATTGCACAGGGGAAAAGGGAAGATGGGGTCATTAAGCTGTAAAAAATCCAAACAAACATGCAGAAAACCAAAGGTTGTCAAAGGTAAGTTTGCATTTTAGCAGATCTTATTAAGGCTGTAAGTGTGGATGGCCCTTTTTCTACATTTAGCAAACAGCAAATTCACAAACAGCTGCACAAAGCGGCTACGCTTTGTTTGAAAATCACTTTTCCATCATTGTTGCTGAACAAATGCAAAATGTCCATTGATACCACTCACATAAAACAATTAAAAAAAAACAAGAAAGAAAACCAATTAAACTACATCCAGCTCACCTTCAAACGGCTGAGCCGTACCCACTGAATGCCAATAGCATCTTAAATGCTAGGTCTTAAAGGCCTTGGTGAGTAAACAGACTAACTTCTGTTAATGTAATGTTATTACAAGAATTGCTTTCTATGTTTCTTCGTGGTCTTCACTTTCAAGCCATTGTATACAATACTCTGTTGTTTACTTTTCTTTTATTATTTTGTGCTTCTTTGCTCCTTTTGTTGGCCCAAGTCACTCGACTGTTACCAGCACCAGCTGGAATAACGGAAACGGGTCTGCCACGTTAGGCTCTTACTTGAGCTTTGGCCTTTTTTTGTTTGTATTATGGTTTTCTTGCACACGAGCAGGTATAACTGCGTGACAGGCACATGGGCCTTTAAGTGGAGTTTGCATGTTCTCCCTGAATCTGTGTGGGTTCTGGCTACCTTCTAGTCTAAAGACATGCCTGTTAGGTTAACTGGTGATTCTAAATTGGCTATAGATGTGAATGGGAGAGGCTATAGCTGTCTTTCTCTCTGTGTTAGACCTGTGATGGACCAAGGATCCGTCCAGGGTGTACCCAGGCTTTCACCCATTGCTTTGACCACTGACAGTGTTGTGTTATAAATCAGCGCACCCTTTCGCCCTTCCCTAAATGCTCAGACTCACTCGCTGTTTACAGCCCCCGACAAGATAACTAAAAGAGTGTTCGGTCAGTAAGACCAATCTAGAGAATGCTCTCAGGGTTTCATAGTTGAACCTCTTGAAGGATTATTAGTTGCCTGCAGCTGCCCCTGTCTCTGGGTTTCTCTGGGTCTTTCAGCCAGCCTGCTTTCAGTAATCAGTGACAGTTGACTGTTCGCTTTGGCTTCCTGTCACTTACCCTGTGGCAACTGTGTTGGTCTCCCAAGGCATACAAGGCTGCTGCCTGTGGCTCTATTTGGCCCTCTCTACAATTATTTAACACTATTATCAATATTATAAATATGATTATATTCAGTAAAATAATCGTGATTATGATTAGGACTCCATTTTTAATGCTTTTACTGGTATCTCATGTGATTCTGCAGCAAAAAAAAAACAAAGAAAAAGAAAAAAAAACATCCCACTGTTCTTCCCTTGTTGTTCCATTACAAGTAATTTTAAGATTTTTGCACAGCTTTATACCCCATCCTGATTTCCTGTGTCTTCATCTACAATAAGACTGAAAAAAAGGCAGACGGTAATAAGACAACACTGGAACTGGGAGCTTCTCAGCTGGTGATGATTGATTTAATCAAGCTTAAGGGACAACCTTTTTTTAAAAAACAAAATGTTCAGTGTGTTTTTCCCGGTTGAGTTATGACCCCACATTTACACAGAGCTAGCAGGCTGCATTGTGATGCATCCCATTTAGTTTGAAAGCAATTTCTGTGCCCGAGACATTTCCTTATTTACAAGAAACTTTGGATTTTATAAAAGTGATAATTAGTCTTCCAACGATCAGTGGATCTTAGTTTGACAAAGTGGATTGGACTGAAGAATACAGCAGCTTTCTGTGGAATTTTTACTTGTTCCCTGAAGTGCCATTTTCACTGAGGCATGTTGGCATAGTTAATTTGACAGATTATAGTTGCCGTTGCCAAATTAATGCCTAAACACCCCGGCGTAGACGAGCACTGTTTGGATATTTTGAGATGTTTAGGTGCATGTGCGTGTGCAGAGCAGTTTGTGTATGCGCAGATTCATTTGCATCCACATGTGGACCCGCATGCATGTGCCAGTTCATGCTCCTTTGACGTAGCTGACCTTAGCTGAGGGTATGCCAGCAGCCGTTTATCTTTTATTCATTTTACCAGCCATTTGTGACCGGGGCAGCTTCTCTGGCACTGATGCTTGTTAAAGCACAACCCGCTCCATGATGTGCAGCATGCTGCAGCTGATGCACTTTAGAGGGCAAGTTGCTGTTTTGATTCCCGAGAATTCACCAGTCGCTCTCACTATTTTGACAGCCAAAGCAAATTTTGTAATTTAATAGATGGTCCTGTTGTTTTGTCACCTGCTGCGGCTGCTGGAAAGACGTTACCAGTCACCACTGTTTTTGTTCACACCCTACTAGTTACAGAGAGCTTCTGACTGGGTGTGCGGCTCAAACATCTGTCAACACCTCAGTTTGTGTCTTGCTGATGGTCTACCTTCAGAAAGTAACAAAATCATTGTTCCAGAGCTGCTTTTTCACGCCTAATTCTCACCATCTGGCCAGGCAAGATATCAGAGGCTTGTTACACCTAGTTATTAGAAAGCATTGTAATTGTAGATCTGCATTTTTCACAGTATTTCTACAGCACAACAAAACACAGACCCTTTTAAAACACAACATATAGAAATGGGTGCCAGATTAAAGGGTAAAAAACAATATAAAGTGCACGGTTTAAGTAAGGTGCTGTATGTCCACAAGCATCTAGAACTGTTTTGATGCTTCTCGGGATAAAAATGATCAGCATTCCTACAAAATCTAAACCTTGTTGCTGTATTTTTTATTTTTTCCAGCGGAGAGCGTGATCTCCAATATGTTGATCCAATATCTCCCGCAGTAAACATTCATGGCTGGAGCTGGTTACTGCAAAGGTCAAAGCATGCGATTCACATCATTTTTGCAATCATCAAACATTCACTTGACCTCTTGTGCCCCGTATGGAATAGCAATGGTGAGACAGTAATGCTGTTAACTTTAGCTTTTCATTGCCACGCAGTGATGGCGGCACTTTTTTAATTTGTGAAAGGGAGACCTCGGGTATCCGAGTGGCACCCGTTATCCGCGGTATTGACGTCGGTATTAAAGAGGAAAAACCTGATCTAACGAGCTTCGATGGAGGAATCTCTATTTGTCATATTTCTTCACATTTCCCACCAAAATAATAACAGTTTTTACACAAAACTGAAAAGCTCAATAATTTCTAATAAGTGTACGCTTTCGTTTACACTAAATCTTTTAGCATCCATATTTTTATACTTTATATTTTTCATTCATAATAATTAATATTATATGAATAGCAGGAATAACTTGGGGAGTTTACAAGGTCACACAGAACTGAGATGAAAATAAAACTGACTTGATGGCATCCGTTTATTTCCCTGGCAGAGTTCGTGAAGAACTTCTTCATCCTCTCATATCCAAGCGATGGCGAGCGTCTGGGGTTACATCGAGCTTCTCATTTAAATGCTCACTGATCGCTCAAGTTGTTCCTCTGAAGGAATTCTGGACGAAATTTATGAGACAAAAATGAGATCGCAGGTATCTCATCATGACAAGTCATTGGTTTCTGGGGTCGCTCTGATTCTACTTAACTAGTCATCAGCTCTGAGTGAGAACCCACTTCTACTATGTGAAGATCTCATTACTATACTCACTAAATAATTCCTGCCTGATCATCCCCAACAAAGATCATTTGTCTCGCACGTGACTCCGCGAGGAAGCTATTATTCCGCACTCGTCCCACGCTGATCGCTCAGTACGATGTGGTATCGATGCCGGTGTCCTTCCCAGAGACTTAAAAGGCGTCCCAGCGAACAGCAGCGTTTTTCTCACGAGCTTGTTGACATCAGCTAATGTAACTGTTATTAGCGGAGAAAGACTTGCAGATTTAACAAGGAGAAGCTGATTTGACACGTGTCAACCTCTAGTTTTAGTCCTTATTTTTCTCTTTGGCTCCACTCTACTCTGCTGAATCTTTCATGTAGTTTACGTCTTTGATCTGGAGCCTTTGATGGTGGATTGTAAATACAAAACCATCTTTGTTTTGTGTTGCTGTCAGGGTTAGTGTTTGACACCTGTGTGATGGATCTGTTCATCGCTTTCTTTGTGTTGAGGAGGCTCTCGCTTTCTTGGTTTGAGGCAGTGAAGGCAGCACGTCTGTTACACTTTGTGCTCCCCTCAGGAAAATAATCCTTAGCATTTGTTATTATGAGGCAGACAATCAGAGACCTGCACAGATTTGGGTTTTGCAAACTGGAGCTAGTGTTTAATAATGTGAATCTTCAAGGGGGTTCTTCTTTGCTCAGGTACTAATTGGCTGAAATTTGAAAACACTGCATCCATTGTTATGAATAATAATTTCAACATGTTTAATTATGTTTTGTTCTGCACCTGGGAATCATTTAGATATTTATGAAATGTGTTTTCAAAGTAAACATATAGTTTCCTCTCACCTTATTGCATCGATTACTACAAATAAATAAATTTAACTTTCCATCCTCCCACTGATTTGATTTTCCTTTCCCCCCTCCCAGATGATAACTGCAGACTGAGTGACTACCGGCGGCTGAAAAACAAGATTCTGGATTTGTATGACAAACGATACATGGGGTCTGCCAGCCACGAGAAACACCGGGACAGCATGGTCGCCAAGAAGCAGCTGGTTGATGTCATGTTCAAACGCTTTGATGCAGATAGTAACGGTCAAATAGACGCCAGCGAGCTCTCACAGGTAAGAATATCGAAGCGAAGACGAGCGTCGCTATGTCATTACATATTCCCCTTTCTAAAACTTAACGTGGCATTAATGTGTTTCTGGCATGAAGGTAAAATGCAACTTAACCTTGACTCATAAGCTAACCCTGGATGTTTTTTAAAGCGTTGTTTAGGTACACAATAAAAAGATGTGCTTCTCGTTTCAAGGCGTCACAGTATCTGTCATGCCTGTCGAAACTTGAGAGCCGTTTTGTTTAAATATCTCATCAGAGGGGGGCAGAAAAGCGAACAAACCGTCTGTGCGCTCAGGTGTTTAAACTGTCCTCTTTCATGTCTGCTGGAATTGTGTCCGTTTCACTCCTCTTACCCTTCCCTCTGGTAGCTGTTGTGCATTGCTCAAGGTAAACCTTTTGAAAAGCAATGTGGGTCAAAGGAGCTGTGAAGCTTAAGGGAGGCTGCAGCCTTTGACCAGTACTACCAAGAGGGATGTTGTAAAGACCTTTTTGTGGCTGCTGTAAGGAAGGAGGATATTCTGTGCATATCAAATAAAGTCTCCCGGCACCTTGGGACTGAGTTAATATAGAGCTTATTTGAATAATTGAGGGGGTAAGCAACCCACAGTGGTTTTTGAGAACCATCATATCAGTTGCTTTTCTTCCGTTATCTTCCTGCTGATCCAGTAGGATATCCTATCTGTACAGGGGTCACCTTGCTGAGCTTTGTCGGTGGCCTTTCCTCCGATGGAGAAGGACTTACATGTATTAGATTCATTTCAGTGTATTTTAATGCTTACGGTTTACGGCATGTAGCCACAAAATAGGGATATTTTTTGTCATATTTTCATATTATTTACATATTTTTACATGTTTTAACATTAAATGGTGCCAGCCTGAGAGGAATCGGTGTTTGGTGAGTGAAATGCACAGTCAATAAAACATGTCGGACTGGGTTTTATGAAAAAATATTGCCAATATACCCAGAGTTTGAATTTAAATATGCCCTTTCAACCTATTGAATATTACTTTAACCTGGGGTTTAAACCTCTTTGTGAATGCCATTTTTTCTTCTCCACTGCAGACTGGATCCCTGCACTTCTCTCTAGGTGTTTGAGCGACGCACATTAGTAATCAGCATCCAGATGGAAAAACAGTTTTCAGGGATTCCTCAAGGGCTGCTTTTAGCTCTCCTCCCATTTTTGTTGTTTACATATATGGGAATTTTGGCATATTTCATGCAGAGCCATCATCATTCATAAACTTCATGAACCACATTCACAGGGAAACGAAGAGGAGGGAGGGCAGAAATTGAAAATATCAGTGGATTGCAGATGGCCCTTTCAGCTGAATTTAAGGGTTTGTTTTCTTCATACAGATATGCTTTTATTCATAGCCCCACCTGACTTTGGGGTAAACATACAGTAGTTCACCAACAACACACTTTTTTTCTTTCCTTTTGCCTTGGAAAAAATATTGCAAAAAAAAAAAAAAAGTCCATTATGTCTGTTTGGTTGCAGTAAGTGACGACTTTCCAAGTACTTAAACACCTTCAGAGCTCAGAAATGCAGCGGACACTTTTGCATTTCTGCCTAATTTAACTAATTTAACATCAAAATGACTGCATAATGATCACAGGATCAATATCGGCCTGAAATAGCTTTATCAATCTAATAAGTCAGTCAACAAACAAAGGCACTTCTGGGTTGATGGTGCCTGAGCGTAATGGCTCCTGAATGTAATTATGAATCGGGTCTTTGATGGATTCTTATGTTTTATTAAGTAATCCTTCATAAATTTATTTGAGAGTAATTCATGGCTCAACTTATAGGATGTAAGCTACACAGTACGGATATAGTTTGAACCTTACACGTGCTGTTCCTGGACTGTGGATGTTTTCTTAACCTCAGCTGCTTGAGCTGGGACTCGGCAGAGTTTTGCCTTAATAACAAAAGATAAATTTGAAAGAACAGATTAATGCAAATCAAATTTTGGTGTGAACAAGCCCTCAAAAAGCACTACATAAGCAATTCACACATTTTTCATCAGTTTAAAAGTACAAAATTATGGCTGGCGCCCTCATGGCCCAAAGCACCCTTTATAATTGGAGCGTTCTCTGATCTCATTTGAAATTCTAGGACAGAAATCCCTCACCCAGACTTACTTGATGTGCTAGAGTGTGCACATGAAGAGGCACAGGGAGCAATTGTTGCTGCCCTTTTAGTCCGGGGTGCCCTTTTAAAATGGCAAATCAAAACATATTTTTTTCTTTATGCATTCACCTTATGTATCATTGGACCAAAGATAGGGTTTGAAAGTTTATCTTTTACTAGAAAAAAAAAAGAGAAGGTTGCATCTTGTCCACTATTGAGCCAGATGTACTGTCTACTGTTCACAAAACACATGAAGGATAAACGATATTGTACAAGTTGTTGTGAGAAGAGAATTATGTGTTTATTTTTAACTTGCAATGAAAAAACTTCTTGAATGTAGTTTACAAATCTCAAGGTTATAAATATCAAGGTTATAGCTATTGGAAATTTGCTCATTTAACCCCCCCACAGAAGACTAGTCTGTTGTTCAGTACTGCGAATATCTCTGAAAGAGCTGAATTCAAATTAGGAAGCGTGTGAACAGGTGACCTCTGATCCCCCTTACAGGATTTTGCAGGCCAAAATGAATATAATGAATTTGCAGATCTTTTCTAATGTTCGCAGCAGATGCTGAAGATCCTGCTGCAAAAGTCACACATACAGGTATTCTAAGTCCTGCGCTGACCTTCAGCGTCCTCCTAACAATGCAAAACATTTCTGCAAATTCATGCGTGGAGAGTTCACAGCTACCCTCCGCTTGCATGAATAACACAGAATTTTATTTTGTTTGTGGATAATAAAGTTGAATATGGAGGAGACAGATGAAACTTTAAAACTCTGGAAATTGTAAGGAAAATGGTGTGTAAATTGTTATGAGGGAAGAGCAGAGTCGAGACTGAAAGGGATGAAAGCGCGTCTGGGATGCTGGAAAATATTCACACACAGAAGGGTTTCTGCCAGTGTGGTGCAAGCCTGGAGGCCCAAAAGGGGGTCAACTTAAGCATCCCAGCTGAACAGTTTATTTATTTTTTTTGGTAGAAACTCTGTATGGCTGTGGTACATAATGTCTGTATTAGCAGAACAGGTTCTGTGTAAGTAAAATCTGCTAATTGTTAGACATATGTTCTAACTAACCAGCCAATTTTCCATTGGCTGTGTAAATTAAGGTTTGATTGGAAGCACGCAGAAGCTGCAGTCTCAGTATATACAGTATAAATCTGGTTAACCCATTAATGATTAGCCTCAGATCATTTAGCTCACATGGTCCACTGGACATGTAGAAGGGTATGTGCTACTGGTTTGTGTTATACTCTTTCTCTACAGAGGAGTGACTTGGAAAAAAAAATGTAGAAACAGAGACGGAGATTACCCATCAAAGCCTGCAATTCCATCTGCTAATCTGAGAAATCACATAGCATTATGAGCAAACGCTTCAATTTTTAGTTTGTGAGCTCAGCAGTTTGGTTTATAAACAGAAGTCCAAGAGAGAAAATAGAAAAAAAAATACCCCTTTTCGGTGATTCAAGATTGAAATGAAAGGTAGGTGTTCTCTGGCATCACTGGTAACTCCTAAATTTTGAGCAAGTCATCTGGGAAGGGAAGTGCACTGATCCGATGGACAATGCATGATGTATAAAGCCGTCCCTTGTGATCAGCATTTTGACGGCTGATCTAGTATGATGGATGTTTTACTGCCAGGGCCATGCAGAAGGTGTTGAATAGGATCATGTTTTTATCAGGACAATGACAAAAACGGCAGTGTTTGGAGCCTGTTCATCATCTGTTGTGACAGAATGTCATTGAGCTTCAGTTTGGCTACAGTGCAAGTGGTACCGAACGTGACCACAGCCTTGACAGACTGACACTTTACTTCAGCGACTTATAGTACTTTTAGTTTAATAAATGTATATAGTTAAAGATATTGAAAACATTTATTTTTCATATTTAGACTTTATTTGAGATTACATTAATGGTTACCATTGTGCAATAAAGCTCAGAGGTAACCTGCCGATTTAATGATCTACTTTTGGCATTTATAATGTTCAGTAAATTAAAATTAAAGTAAATGAGATGGGAGAAACACCCTTCAACCATGTTCAAACCAGCTGAATATGAGCCTTGGCGTTGCATAGTTTGTCCAACAGAGAGCACTTTGCAACTTCCCTGTTGGCAACACGTGTGTTTGGAATACAAACAGCAACCAGCTGATCCAAGTAGAGTCGGACAGAGCGTAAATAACTGTGCATAACAAATGTTAGGAAAATCTGTTCATGTTTCAAGTGTCTGAAAGAAAAAAATATTGACTGATATTTCAGAATATTGGATTGTTCCATCGGTCCATCCATTTTCTTCTGCCCATCTTTTTTAGAGTTGTGGGGGAGCTGGAGCCTATCCCAGCAACTATAGGGCGGGAGGCAGGGTACACCCTGGACAGGTCTCCGACCCGTCGCAGGGCCAACACAGAGAGACAGACAACCATTCACACTCACATTCACACCTACAGCCAATTTAGAAATCACCAAATATTGGTATTGGCCTTAAAAATCCTGCATTCGTCAGACTCTACAGTCCTGACTTAGCCTCTTGGGGCAAGACCCAATATGTTTGGACTTCATTGTAGCTACTGGAGAACTGGATTTCTGGGCTATAACTTCCTGTTTTATGCATAATTTGTAAAACATTAAATGCAAATTTGAGATTGCATTTGGTTTTGGTCTCAGATCAACAAACCAACCAACTTCCTGACATAGTTTACATTTACATTATTCCTGAATGCCTCCTGGGTGAGGTGTTTCAGGAATATCCCACTGGCAGGAAGCCGTGGGGCTGACCCAGGACTCGCTGGAGAGATTATATCTCTCAGTTGGCTTGGGAACGACTCGGTGTCCCCCCAGATGAGCTGGAACAGGTGGCTGGGGTGAGGGAAGTCTGGGCTTCTCTGCTTAGGCTGCTGCCCCCACCCGAACCTAGATAAGTGATAGAAGATGGATGGATGGATGATTTAATCCATTCAAGGTTTTAATATCTGGAACAATATTAAAATAAAAACCCTCTTTAACCAAAGATTGATGCATTCTCTTTGAAGGTCATCAAGCAAGAAGCTCTATCCAAACACGTCTCTGAGTGCACATTGTTCGACCTGCTGAAGTACAACGACGTGAACGACGATGAGCGCCTGACAAAAGAGGAGTTTTACACAGCCTTCGGTGAGTATGCTGTTTTATTACCCTCATAGTCATACAACAGAATGCATGTTTTAAAATTCAGTCAATACTTAATAATAGCGCTTATGTTAAAAAAAAAAAATTAAATAAAATTAAAGTTGATTGTTCATATCACCCTAGTGTGTAAATATTATGACAAAGATCTCTGCATCATTTTTCACCAGTTAAGTGTATTTGTTTTGGACAGTACTGCTGTAATTATGAGCAAAATACAACAGAGGGTAAGTAAGTAGTGTTTATTAAGTGCCTTTCACAGACAAGTGGTCACAAAACGCTGTACACAAAATAAATAACATAATTAAATGCCATAAAAAACAATACAAAACAAGTTGAGATACGGAAACAAGTCCACAGAGCCAGCAAAACATAACTGTAATGGAGACTGTTCAGTGCTTCTCTCTAAGGATACTTTTATTCTTTTATTAGTATAAAATATGTATATTATAAAACAATCATCTGTATTAACATGTATAAAATGTATGGGCCTAATAAAAGAAATAAGTGTCTAATTAGTTTTTTAAGTGTTTTACTTTAAAATCTAAGAAGCATCGAACTTGTAAACATTTGAACTGACAGTCTGCTTCTGCGCTCCTGGACATCACAAAGTTACGACGGTGGTAAACCTGGAAAAAATATTTGATGTCTTGCCAAAGTTTCCTCACTGAGACCTGCAGATGGTTGCCAGCAGTGTTGCACCATTGAAGGAGTTTAAAGTGGAAATGGTTCAAAAGAAAGCAGGTCACAACTTCTTAGAAACAGTAGTTCAAACCAAATCCACATCATTAGGCAGCATAAAGATGACAGGTGCTCTATGATATCTGAGTCACACTAACACATGTGCACCAGTTTCTGGCTTTTGTTTCCTTCCTATTCACGGTTCCTCCCTGTCTGACATTTTCAGTCAGCTCAATATCCTCTGACAGAATATCCTCTGACATTTGGCTGGCTTGACACATTTAGCAGTGGGAGAGAATTCATAATCAACCTTCATCTTATCAGCCCTTTGTATTTGAAGCATTTCTTAGAGCAGACAAAAAAAAAAAAAAAAAAAAAAGTCACGGGAGCAAATGGCAAAGTGCAAGAGTTTCATCTAGTCTGTTGGATTTCACATCATACATGAATGTGTGGGAGAGAAACCCCTTCTGGCAAGTCACGGAAAGACAGAACACCATCCAATGTGGGGCGAGATTTCTTTGAAGAGTTGAGTTGTCTCTTCCTTTTCAGGTTTCAGATGATTTTTTTTCCCAAGCTTCCAGCTTAACTGCTCACAAGGAAATAGGATATTTAATGTGAGTAAATCTCCCCCTCTGTGATGGAGTTTCTTTCAGCCTGCCTTACTCCTCTTTTAGACTTTTTTTATTTCTTTATCCTTATGTGCACTTTATGTTCCTATTTAGCAACAATGGATAATTATCCAACTGTAGAATTAATCTTTGGATAAGCCATTTCATTAAGACTCTTTACTGGGAATTGCTTTTATATTGACGTTAATGGTGTCGGAGGCAATCAATACATAATATGCTTAGCACAGTTGAAGTAATGTGTCTTTGTCGGCAACTCAACTTGACGGGATTTTTCAATGTATGGATATGGAAAATAAAGAGAAGCATGTCAACAGTACTTCCAATAGTAAATGCCCTCCTGCAACATATTTACTTGAGTCCTATTCAGTTCTTTATGTTGCACGAAAAATGCTAAATTTGCCACTTTCTGGCACATACCGTAGTGTGGGATATAAGTCTTATGAGATCAAAAATACATATCAAGCATAAACATTTAAGTTCTTTGGTGGTTTCTTTTCCACGTGGGCAGTATCAGATCGCTCAAAGCAAGTTCACCTAGTATTCAGTACTGAATACTCGGTGTACACAAGTGTTTACATACCTGGAGGTCACGGTAGTTCTCGGCTTGTGTCTTCTTCACTTTACTCATCTTCAAACCTGTTTCTCTCCACTAAACGCTTCCGAGATAGGCCCTCCGCTCAGAAAGGAAGGCTGATAAAAAGGCCAGCATCTCTAGAGACTTAATGACTCGACTGGAAATTTTAGTTCCACTAATTTCAGTAAATGTACTTATCTAACCAGGAGATAACAGTCATATATTCAGTAGAGAGAGGTGATAATAACTATGGTGTGCTCCAGAGTGTCTTAATTGTAGATATCGACAGGGAAGCCAACAATCCTCTATCCCACCCCATTTATTCTTCCCTCTATGGAAAGATGTCTTTCTAACCATGGAGGAACCAGAAGGTCGAGTATTAAGATATTTTATCTCCAAGATTTAAAACCTAAAATATATGGACGTTGCAACCATAACACCACAAGCTGGTTTGTGAAGTCGTCAAGCTGAGTATTTTTGTCATCGGTGTCGAGCTTTTGAAACTGGAGCTGACGAGTGAAGGATGGATCTGATTATGGAACCTTAGGCTCATTGGTTAATGACTTGTGAATGACAAGTGGTTAGTAAATGAGCACATCCTCCTTTCTGACTATACAGAGGTCACAGAGCAAGGGCCATTTTCGCACAGATCTCTATACAGCCAGAAGTCTTTTTCCACCTGGTGACCCTGAGAAAAGAATGCAGGTTTAAGGCACGTCCACGTTGGCCTCACTTTTCAAATCCAAAAGCGACATCCAATTTTTTTTTTTTGCTGTCTAAATTTACTGCCGAGTAACGTGTGAGCTACTACAGCACGTTGTTTTTCAAGTTTAAATGTGTCCTTGCTAGTTTGCTAATTTCAAGGCGATGTTGCCTACCCTTTTTCAGTCAGCCTGAATAAAGAGAAGAGATGAACAAAAAACAAACAAAAAAAAAGTGTTGTAAATTTAAATAAAATGAATCTCAACATGAACAGACAAGACATTCAAACAAATTCACTTTTTTTAAACCAGTTATTTCACAGTTTGAGAGTTGACTCGGCAGAGGTGCTATCAAATGAGAAAATGTTTGTAAGCATTAGCTGAGCCTTACTGCTATAAATTGGTGCATAAAATGTTACCAGAATGCAGAAAATTGTCCATGGAAGGCAACTAAATCCCAACGAACTAAATGTGGTGCATGTTATTAATACTGAGAGTTTTGAAATGTTGTAGGACTCGCATGTACTTGATCACTTCATGTTATACCAGGGGTGTCCAAACTGTGGCCCGTGGGCCACTTCCGGCCCCGCCCCCTACTTCCGGTCCGCGAATTATGTCAAAAATAAGATACAATTTGGCCCTTTAAGTTACTTTTTTGACATTTAGCCTTCCCCTCCAATCAAGAGGGTTAGCTGTAGCAGGATATTACCTTTTCTGTTTCAGTGCTTGCTGCTCACTTACACACATCATTTGCGTTATAAAAATTTTTTACATACCTATATAAAAATACTGTTACCTTGCACTAAAGCATCATCTAAACCAGGGGTGGGCAAATGTTTTGGCTCTGGGGCCACATTGACTTTTTAAAATTTGACAGACGGGCCGGGCCAGCACCAGATGCATACATATCAAACATAAAAAAGGCATTACAGTGTTAATACTTAAATTGACTTTTAGTGAGAACAGTGTTGTTTTTGCCGGTGCATCGAAGTCTCGTGTTTTTTGTAGCAATTCTCAGAATCCTCAACATCAGTCATAATTATGATATGATTTGATTTGATTTGGGCAATTCTGTACCAATCTTTGGTGGGCCGGATTAAAAAGACAAACGGGCCGGGTGTGGCCCCCCGGGCCGTAGTTTGCCCACCCCTGATCTAAACAGATAATCAGCTGGCAAAATGATGCATTAAAAACAAAAGAAAGCTGAGATATCATTCATATTATTTAAAAACCAACCCTCCTGCTCACTTGATGAGTAAACACTATGCTGACGAGATGCGTGCCCGATTTTGTGCCAAAAACTGGTGAGAATAACCTTCAACCAGTTACACCCCACAGAGAAACAGTGTGTGATCCCAGACCAGTTGGTGAGTGGTTGCTGGAGTTTGTTGGCAGTTATTGTGTAATTGATTGCTAAAATCGTATGCGAGTCATGACAGGTTAACTTGCAGTTGAGCCAGAATGAGCCTTCCCTGCCTTCTTCATAGCCATTTAATGAAATCCAGACTTGAGGAAAACATGTCTGTCCTACAGTGTTGATTTTTGAAAACAAAATACGAGACATGGTCTCAAGACATGGTATGAGGAACAAGGAAATGGAACACGTGGTGACTCTACTGGGAAGACCTCCAGACCCCCCAGCAGATCATTACATTATATACTGTATTTTGCCCTGATGCCCAGAATAACACACCATTATCTATATGATTCACATCAGTACATAAACACTAATTGGAAAAGCATTTTTTTTTTAGTTTTATTGAATTTACTAAATAAACAAACACACAAATCAGTTTTACTGAGCGTTGCTAATCTGTTTTATTACTGTGGTGGTGTTCTGTCTATGCACAGGTACAAAGCAGCTATATAATAAAACACACTCTTAATTTTTTTCCTTTTTTTTTAATCTGAGTGGGCCGCTGCACTGCTGCTAATAATACTGCAATAACGGGCATCTCCAGTATAAATCTGAGTCAGAGCGCTGAACATTTTATTTCAGCGACTTGCAGGTTGCAGCCTTATAGAGCCTGGTCATGGAGCTTGGGGTAGAAATACATTGTAAAGTTATAGTTTCTCACTTCATTGCCAACATAATCTGTGAGTGGCAGCTATAAAAATCTATGCAAATACCTTAAGCGCTGCCGTAAACTGAGCACCATCATAAAGTAAATCCGTTGATTCAGTGTATCCAGTATTATGGTGTGGCTTGGAAACGAACAGCAGTAAAGCAGAATGACTCTCCATGAAAACGGCACCTGTCTGACTGCTGCGCTAATAAGGACCCTTTGCACACCTTTATGGAATATTCAAAGCATTGCAACATTGTTTGTCAGGACGGAAGATAAGATTTTAATGTCCATGCATTATTCATTCCTTCTTTGCATAGACTGGAAGGGGGTTGAGAATCAATTTGCTTCAGCTAGCAGTAAGGAAGCTGTCTGGCAGAAGTGATGTCTTTTAATTAGATGATGTTACAGATATGAATGATATCTGCCACACTGCTGATAGTGAGTACCATGTCATCGTTGAATAATTTGGTGAATGATGGCTCACTGCATCATGGGTAAACAGATAAGGTGTCATCCATCACAAAGTGTCATTAACTTGCTAGGAGAGTGACAGAATACATCATCGCAGACATTGAAGCACCCGTATTATGCTCATTACCAGGCACATGATTTTATTTTGGGGTCTAATAGAATACGTTTACATGGTTTAATGTTTTAAATTATTTTTCTCATACTGTATATTGCTCTTTTCATCCTTTGCCCGAAGCACTCAGTTTTACACTCTGTTTCTTTAACACCCCTCTTCCAAAAAGCCCAGTCTGTTCTGATTGGTCGGTTGGCATTTACAAAAGTAAGTGTCAGCTGCAAACAAAAAGCCGTTGCTTTAGCCACATCAGGCATTCAGTCGCTTATAACTTTCTCTCTGAGTGATCATTTGTGTCGAACTGAAATTACAGCACAGCCATTGTGTTTAACTGTTGTTAGGATTTTAGCGGTGCAGAGCAGTGAGTCGAAAAATGGTTCATATTAGATTTTATGAATTACTATTTCATACTTATTCTCTTGTCTGACAACCCAAAAAAAAACCTACAAAAAAAAAAAAAAAAACCATGTAAATGAGAACATTTTTTCAGTTGTATTAAAATGCTGCAAATGTGAGCAAAAGATTTCAGAGAGAAACCAGTAGTTTTTAGCCATGGCTAGGTTTGTCAAAAAAAAAAAAAAGATACTCGGATAATAATTGACGCTAAAAATTAATATCGGGTTAAATGCTCATTTGCGACAGTATCCGTACCAACAGCGCCGACTCTGCCTCCCTCTCTGCACTAGCAGCTGAAGATGGGGACATTTGCAACACTGAACAAGACTTTAGGAGGAATTTTGAGAGAACAGTAAACTTCCCATTTCAACAACATGGAAGTAACATAAGTGTTAACACGGTTGGCGCACACATCAGCTGTTTCATGATTAGCAGTTACTTAATAGACACATTAGTATCTTCATAAGTTATCATTAAAGTAGTGGCTTGCAGATACCTTAATGATAACTTGCTCATTAAGGTAACACATTAATAGACAGTGTTAATGTAACAGGATTGTGTCTAAAAAGTGTTACGTCCCTCTTAAAGTCCCAGGTTGAAGCTGAGAAGTCTACCAGCAGCTGGACAGAAACATATTCGTCATATATACCTTGTATCATATGTACCTGGTGCGTACATATGACACATTAGCTCTACATCAGACAACTTAAAAGTAATAGTCACCAATGGTATGTTTTTAGGTATCAATATCGACATTGAATTTCTTTTAGCAAGATAACCCTAATAGCTACATTAGCCATGCAGTGTACCAGCGCTAAACATGCAGGAATTTTTTTGTTGTTGTGGAGAATTTGCCATTAAAATGAAAGAGTAATTCATTACACCTTTAGTTAGCTAGATACTGCAACTGCATAAAGGCTCTTCTGTTTGCTCTTGGAGCTTTGCTCATAGCTGAGAAGATTTACATTTAGAAGAAGTGTCTCTACTGATGAATTAATAGCACATTGCCAGGCAGCTGGCTGCACCTGGATTTGGTTGAGGCGACTGCATATTCTTCATTTGAAGCTGGTGCGTTACGTAGTGATGTAGACAGAAAAAAAGGCCTGGACGAGCTTTTTTACACAGTCCAGCAGCCATTTCCTGTGATGGAATGACTGAATTTGGCAAGGGTACTAACTTAGCCAACATTTTACATACATAGAAAGCTGTATACGGGAACATATGAAAGGATAGGAAAGACAATTGAAGATTAATCATGATGCATGCAGTCATATTGGAGAAGAACAAAGTATGAGTAATCATATGGCATCACAACATGAAAATACACTCAATCATGGCAGTATACATACCTCACTAAATACAAATGTGGTGTAATGTGTAATGTATTACACCACATACAGCGGTTATATGTGAAATTTTACAAAAACAGTTTTATAGTTTGTACACTTTATTTTGTACCATGTGTAGTCAACACGGTAGCTTCACTTCAGATATTTTATTTTAATCAGCAGATGTTGCTCTCTCCTGCATGTGAATATATCATGCTTGTTACTCTATATGTAGTTAGTTGCATTCTTTCTGCATTAATGCTACATCCAATACTTTTCTCAATGTAATAGCAGAATATAAATATTCCCTGTATTGTGGAAAAACCATATTTCTGTTCAACATATAGGCACTTTTCTTAATTCAAGCTAAACAACTACTATCTAGGACAATGCACAGTAGATGAAATGTAATACTTATAAGCAACAAATATATCAGAATATGAAATTCAGTGTCTCAAAGCTTAAAGATAACAAACCTCCATCCGCTTTTAGGACTGAGCAGAAGGTGCTGCACTAGTTCAAAAAGTGATACTTTACAATTTCACTCTTTGATCACTCTCAAATAAATGTTGAATGTATTTAAATTCAGGTACCAAATCCACAAGCTGAAAGAACGGACAGTATCTAAAAGGTAGCTTAACGTTAGCTAAGTCGGGTGCATTCAGATTGAGGCTTTCTGAAAGCTGATGCATGCGAGGCACACAGTGACTGAATCCTTGTGTTAGTGAGCTTTTTAAGCTCTTTGAAGTTGGCTGTACAATCACAATGTGCTTTTCCCGTGCACCACACAGTTTAAATGTTATTAGTTTGGGAACACCTACTGAATGCAATCTTGAGGCGCGCTGTTTGGCAGAAAACAGTGAAAATGAATTTGAAAGTACTTGGAAAGATCTCTCTGGATGAATGCAGCCTGAGGCTAACTTTGTAGTTTGAATCTCATCTCCAACCAATCCCCCTCTCAGGTCCATAGACAGTACACAGATTTGAGGCCTTGTCTCTTACATTTCAACTGTAAACTGTATTTGTCCTACTTTAGGTTGTATACGATTATCATGACTGAAATAAACTTCATTTTAGCTTTTCAAAGTATCTTTCAACTACTTTAAAGAATGTGGGATGTGGCATTTTGTTTATATAATGTACTAAATTTTGCTGATTCATAGTAATGACATACTCCACTCTCCTTGGGTATCAGCATATTGATCTGAACCCTGACACATGCTGAGAGAACAAACATTCAATATATACACCTCTTTGATTTCTGCTGAGACTTGAAAGCCTTGGAGTGCCCGTTGGCTTCCTGAGGGATTGGTGAGAAACTAAGATGGACTGTAACATGAGCTATCATATATTTCCTCATAGAGAAAAAAATTCTACTGTGTACATCAAAATACGTGATGTGTATTTATGTAGGGGTTATCCCCCACATCCATCTACCTATAGCGTGTTTTTTTTTCTGGCTCAAAACGAGCTTGGGAGGTTGACTGCACCTTAGCACGATTGGTCCACATATAGTTAAGGCAATGAGTATATCTTACCTAACAGAAGCCTGTGGGTCTTATTTATGCCCATTTGTTAAACAAAACTCTGTTTTATGTTAAAAATAATAATATTTAAAGTGGTGATTTTGCTTTGGGGTAGAGCAACATGACTTAACATTTTTTTATTCTACAATAATCCAGACCCATCTGAACACGCATGCAAGAAAAGTTATCACTGTATTTTGTAGTCCATCCACCCATCCATCCATTTTTTGTTGTTATTGTTCTATCAGACCCACAATACATAAACAATTTCCCTATTATCTTTTAAGTTTAGTTCTTTATGAGTACTTAATGCAGTTTAAAAATAATCCTGTTTTATTGTCACAACAAGTCGTGAATTCCTTATTTACACTTTGCCCGACTGAGCTCAGATCAGCTGATTGTTGTGTTGGTGATGTTCTAAATGACTTTACCAACGGGAATTTGCAGAGTGCCCTCTAGTGGACTTCTTGCTTTAAAAAAAAAAAAAAAAAAAAAAGTTCACATGTGTGACGAGGAGGGGTGGGTCTGACTTTGAAACCGCTCACTCATTGGCTGACATCTTGTGATTGACAAGCTGTTAGCCAACTTGTCGATGTGGATAATCCGCTGTCTACTGTACAGTCGCAATTTCCTTCTGTTTTTTTATTAATTGTTTCTAGTTTTTTGGTTTTATTTCATTTCATTTCTTGTTTGTTTTCTCACATTCTTTCATTTTAACCCAGTGCAGCTCAACTCTCATGTTATTCCAAGTTTGGTGTAACACAGACTTTGCCAGGCATGAAAATTAGTTGACTTACACCGGTTACGTCCGTGAAGATTATAATTAGACATCCAAACCATCAGCCAGGCCTGCTCAAGGGAAAATTGCTTCCATTAATTCAAGTTTGCTGTTATTCAGCACCCATGGTAGAGCGACAATTAATAGATACTCTGGCTGTTGGTTGTCAAAACCCCTGCTGAGTGTTCCATTCAAAGGCAAGGGGAAGTGCAAGAGTGGTTTCATAATTCATGGTTTATTTTCAAACATGTTTCTGCTGTATCTCCAGAATCTGGTTTAAAAAAAAAAGATTTAAGAAGAACTTGAATTACTTTTTAAATTCTAAGTGATCCTCATTTGAAGTTCTTTTTAGTTTAGCATGGAAAAAATTAATTACTATAGTATAATTCATCTGTGTATGTGTTCCCATTGACGTTAATCTTTCTGGCAAGCTTTAAAATTCCAAGTTCTTTTTGTCATGCATGTACAAATATTTTCTTCTTTTTTTGAGATATTCATGAAGTGGCTTAAAGTTATATTTCAGCCAGAGTCTTTGGTTAGTGTCAAAGTTCTCTCCAAACACTCATTTAACATATTTAAGTGGAAAGCATATATTAAAAAAGTTAATTTCATTGAGATGTTTGGTGTTATTGTGCGCCTCATGCTGAGAATGGACAAGGGGAAGAAGAGAGAGCTCTCCGAAGAGGTAAGGAGGAAACGAATGCTTAGACCGCCTCCAAGTTACCTGACGTTCAACCTGATTTCACAGAAATGCAAGAAACAGCCACAAAATCATCGCATGCTGGTGACACCACAAAAACAGTGCCAGTAGAAACGTCCGCTTGGAGCTTTGTCACGGCAGACATTCACTTCCCCGCTGCTGATATTGCAGCCGTAACATCTGAGGAGGATGTGATGGTGGGTAACACAAAGCGCCCCGTTAGGAGAATATAATTTGTGGGGCCACTCTTACTCAATTTTAGGCAAGTAGTTATTTTTATTTGCAGTTATAAATTAGATTTAGGCACCAAAACTGTTAATCAATCCATGCAGATTTTCTGACATTTTCAAGAACGGTTTATAGTTATTACCACTATTTGGGGCACGACTCATCACGACCCCCCCCCCCCCCAATATGTTACATCTCAAAGACCACAGTGGATAATATGATCATAACTGCTAAAATTGGTGTGACAGTAAGATAAATCCAAATCAACAGCCAAAACCAAGAGACTGAAAGAGAGAACATCATTGCACAGCACCCTGTGGTTCTGTTAAGCTCCAATTTGTTTTAGCTCTTGTTGTTTAGTTCCACTTTCTACAAGCTGGAAACGTCACTGTATTGATGATCATTATGAACCCCAATTTCAGTGTGAGCCTTGCAGCTTCAGTATGGTGATACAGCGGGCTTATGTTACCCAGTGAGCTTACATGTTTGTCCATGGCAGCTAGTTCTGTGCACAGTGACTCTGTCAGAGGCCGCAAACGATGGGGTTTCAATGAATTAGCTCTTCACTAGTGTGCACGTGGCACTGAAGGATCAGGCTTAAGTTCCCAGTTAGGAGAAACCTCTCAGAACGCATTCTAGAGCCCTCTACGAAAGCTTCAGTGTGCTTTTCTAGCTGTCAGGAATGTTTAGGAGTTCAGCGTAAAAAGGGTTGCTGCATTCATTCGCTTCTCACAGCATTTAACATCTCCTGTCATCTATTTGAAGGTGTAGGCATGCACCATTTGCAGCTGTTCAGCTGGGCTGTAGTGTTGGCGTAAAACTAGCAGAAGGCAAAGACAGTTGGGTAGAAGTGTACTGCAAAGGTGCTAAATATGCTGCCCCCTTAGTGCACACAAACTGGTGCCTGAGGTTTGGCAGAATAGTCCAGGAACATGACACAATCTCATATGCTCGCTCACTATCTCTCTTATATTTATATAAGAAAGATAAAGTCATTGAAATAGTCTCTCTTATGCTATACCTTAAGTGCTGTGTGATTTACTTACAGCAGAAAGATGGGGGATTTTTTTCATTACTTGTTTTCCACAAGGTAGCTGTGATAAAATTAGTCCAATTAGACATCCCCTTAAGCTCTGTAGCATACTAATGCAGGCCGTCCCTCAGGATCTCTACCAGCAGCTGTTTTGGAAACAGACTAGAGGCTGATCAGCCAGAGGTAATGCACTCACAAAGACCATTCGTCAGTGCTTTACAGCCATCCTGATATTTGTTTGTGGGAGGAGAGTGGAAGGAGGTCATAATCATGTTCTCACCTTTTACCTGAAACCTCTAATTTTTTGAGTATTTAAGATCGTTTTAGCAACATAGCTGCAAAAGCACAATTATTATCTGCTTTACAAGATGCGGAAATTTGACACGCGATGCGGAGATGCTGCCCCTGTAGCTGTGCATTATGAAACAATCTGTTAGAAGCACAGATTCAAAACGAAAGGCAGCTCATTGTTCTGTGACCTAGAGTTGAGGGGCAGCGTTTTCGATGTAAACAAACACGAATTTATTATTTATACTGAAGAATTCACTTGTGCGAATGTTGAGTAGAGCCGCCTCGGACAATATCGATTACAGCCATTAACGTCAAAGCTCAAAAGATCTGCTCAGAAGATCTTAATTACCAGTAAGTGATGATGAGCTAACAAGCCCCATGTCTGTTTATATTTTCCTGTCTGCTTATTATTTTGCACAAGCAATTAAATGCAAAATAAGCTGAAAAGCACTGTTTAAAAAAACTCTTATAAAGGGATCGCACAAGACAAACGAAAGAAGAGCAGCTCTGATGCATTTAGAAGACTTGTTTCTTAACATAAACAGCCTACCTAAATAGGAGAGTCATTATTACGTTACATTGTTATAACATATTTATCCAGTTAGGAAAAAGTATGGCGGTTTAGTGAGAGATTGTTGTGTTAGAAAACACTACTGTAAAAAAAAAATGTATATATTGTGTTGGCCTCAGCTCTTATCTTTTTTACTCTACATATGATTTTGAAATAATTGGTGTTTTTGTAGCATGCAATCAAATTATTGTAGGTAATGTAAGTTGTAATTTTATCCTGAGCACATCTTTTTTTTTTCCCACTGAACAATAATTATGGTGACATTAAACCTTTCATTTGTACTCTCTCACCAAGTTTCCCCACTCATGTCAAAGACTGCCTTTTGCTCTTTGCAGCTAAGCTGTATCTGCATTAAGAGGTAAGAGGGAAAAACACAACCTGGAAATAAGGAAAGGGGCGACGTCTCCCTGTCAACATGTGGGTTTGTCTTAATAGGCGTAAAAAAATTGCCTGATTAGTGTTTTGTTTCTTATTGTACAGGGAACCAGTTTTTTTTTTCTTTTAAAGTAGTGTGACAAAACCGCAGCCGTTCAACATGAAAAGCAAAAATATGAATCTTCTTTGGGAAAACAAAGGAAATGGGAATGTTTCAGCAGTCAAACTATTTTCTGTTTCTGCCAAACATCCAAGTCCACTGAGTCATTCATGCGCTATCTCAAAAACACAAAAGCAGAGACTCCATTCTTCTTGCTTTGGGAGAGAGTTTGCACAAATCAAGTCAACCATCCAAGATCAGAGAGTATTCAGATGAATGTGTATTCTGTTTTTTGGAGTGTTTTTTTATTTTTTACCTTGGAGTCTTGCATGTGCATATGATCTATGAATACCGAGCATCAGGGAAAAATACTTTTATCTCTGCTTCAAAATGTCAAACTCAAAAGCAATTGGGGCTACACGGGCGTTCAGCTTTGGTAATATTGAATGTCATTAGGAGTGAGGGGAGGGAGTAAGTTAAAAAGGAATGAAAGACTTGGTGAAGAAAGACAACTCGAGCGAGCATGTATTTGAGAAAGAGGGTGACAGAGCATGATAGAGGATGGAGTAAGAGGGTTGGCTAAGCAACCTTGGTGCAATTTGTCTTCATGCAGCTGGCCCTTTGCAACGTCCTCTAGGCAGAGGCTATTTTCCTGGACAAGCTTGTTGCCTCCAGTGCAATAGGTGATTTACCTCTCGCCGTGCCACTGACCAACATCCCATTCTGAGAGCAGAGGAGAGTAAATCAAAAGTCAGGACCTTACCGTTAATCACTAATTACAGGTTGGGCGTTGAAGGTTGATCCTTCCCTGGGGGGCTGAGTCCCTCAGGCCTCAAATCAGACCAAAAAGAGGAGCCAGTGCCACTTCCCCCACTGATAAATCTTTAACACAGGAGGTGCTGCACGTTAAAGTGTTTGAGCCGGCTCTGGCATCCCAGACTCCCGTTTCTCTGAGGAGTTTCTCATTCCGGTCGGATACTAGCCATCACTTCATTCTTGCGTCCTGTCCTTGCCCCATCCAATAGCTAAAACCCGCCTGGCCGTCTGTCTGCCCACTTTCTTCTTAAAATTCTCCCTATACCATCACACATTTCTATCCCCCCGGGATCAGCAACAAATCGAGTTTGTTGCTTGCAGCGTATTCCAAAAGCATTAAGATACAAGGGTGCTGTAATTGAATGGTTAGGGAGGACATTATTGAAGGAGATTTTTGTCAGTGTATCCACCCACCACCACCTCAGCACCATGTGGAGCACCAAGTAGCTGCTTGGAGTGTTGATCTGCTGGCTATGTAGTTATCAGTGTCAGGGGAGGCGGAGGAGGTTTGCAGATTAGCCATGAGTGAATGATGCTTTCTGCATCAGGGCTATTTTATTGTTTTGGTTTCCTCGCTTTGTTTTTCTACTTATTTTCCTGATTATGTTTTCCTCTAGCCATTGTGCATTTTGCCTGACATCTTGATTGCTTGATTTTGGGTTGCTATGACTATGGTTAATTTAACATAAATTTGGAAAAAGTATCCTGAGATTCAGCCCATTTCTTTCTTAAAAACTTTCATTTAAGCAAGACAGGAGGAACAAATCAGTGGACAAATTGTGTACTTCTTAAACTCTTGGTGGAACTTCAGAAAACTGTCTCTCAGATGGTGATGGCAGTAAAAACAGATGTGTTCCTTCCATTCTGAAAACTTTTAAGTATTTATTGCTAGTGACACGAGCTGGAGCTTAAGTTTATGTTTTCATTGTTATAGCCTGCAGTGTCCTACAGAAAACCCGAAGAAGGTGCACCAGGTCAGGAGTTGTATCAGTAGCATACTTTTGCAGGGTTGTGCACCTGTGGGTTTGCTCTCCCGGGATCAGGCAGTCGAACCTGAGTTCTGCTGTAATATCCTCGGGCTCCTGAGATAGAACATTTGGCACAAATGACCTGTACCATTGGGTCATTGTGTGTCTGAACACAGTGCATTGAAATCATTGAATTTTTTTTTTTTTTTTGGCTTTCCAGACAATCTTTACTCTCCATCAACCCTACACAGTATGTTTGGGTAATTACAACTTTGTCTCAAACATGTCCCAAAATAAAATTCAAGCTTAAGAGTTGCTGCTTTGCCAAATTTTAGGAAATCTAGTGCACCTGCAGGTGGTCAGAACTGGACTTTCAAGCCGTGATCTAAATTAGCAAGTACTGCTACACAAAGGAACTACAGGGGTTGGACCATGAAACTGAAACACCTGGTTTTAGACTATAAGAATCCCTTTCAGACAGCTTCCTCTTGCGTCCACAGTTAATCCTGTTGGATGTGGTTTGTCCTTCTTGGTGGTATGCTGACATTA
>JAVDPK010032629.1:0-25208 GCA_034780415.1 Cichlasoma orientale
GTGTGTGTGTGTGTGTGTGTGTGTGTGTGTGTGTGTGTGTGTGTGTGTGTGTGTGTGTGTGTGTGCGTGCGCGTGCGTGCGTATTTGTCTGTGCAATATAATAGATTGAATGATCCTGTGACCTACAGCATGCAGTGCCAGGATAAAAAACACAAGCCTGTGAGTGCTTTGTACTATTGATCTTGGAATGAGATAGCAATTACTCTTCTGCTTTTTATGCTGCTGGTTTTATGTTTTATGGATGAGATCTGCAGTTTCTTCTTTATAACAAATTAGCGCTTGACAAGAACAAAGAAATACTGTGCATGATCGCTGATACTAAAGAGCTAAATCTGCACATTTTCCTTTTGCTGTAATTGTTTATGTTTTTACCATATAAACATATTGTGAGTCCATATACTGTATCTGTGTACAAGGTGAGCTGACCTTATCAAGAAACCAGTCAGGTCGACTGCCTGATCCATCTATTCGAAGTCGCATTTTTCTCAGTGGGGCAACGTCGTCGATCTCCATATTGAAAGTGTCCTCTTGACCTCGCTCAAACCTTTTGTTCACCACAGAAGGCACAAAGTTTAGAAACTGGAGTGTATATTGATCCTCTCTTCATTTTACAGTTAGCTGTGTGAATGACAATAGACAACACTCATGTTTGGCTACCTGTCCTCATTCTTCTGCAGCAGCATCTCCTGCGTGCTGCCGTTGGCCCCGAAAACAGTCATGAAGATCTGGGTGTCTGTTCCCGCATTCTGCACATCTCCTGTTACCACGATCACCTCGTAAATAACCTGACATGGAAGGATTAGACAGCTTGCTCGTTACATTTTACTCAGACAACCATCTCCTCCCACAAGCAGTAGTACATCTTCACTAGACAAGCACATATGTATCATAACAGTGGTCTTCTGCTCCTTGTCAACCACCATGATGTCTGGCTGGTTGGCCAGAAGCTGCTTGTCTGTCTGGAACTTGAAGGCCGCTGTGATTCCGGTGGCCTTGATGGGAGTGGAGGCATCTTCCCAGTATGGACCACCACACTGCCCGTGTTTGTTCCTGTCCTTGTTTGAGTGTTATGTTTCTGGATTTCATTGCAGTGCACTTTTCCCTGTTTGAAGGTTGCTGGGGGTGGGATGTTGGTGAGGACTCTGCACACATGTTCACGGGGTTCAAGGGCAAAAAAGGGAGAGGCAGGGGAAAAAGGGCTGTGTGATGTATCAGAAGAATTTAAGGTGACAGATGTCTCAACCCGTAGCTGGTGGCACATATGACATTTCAGTTTGCCACCGGTCTCACTACAGAATTGGCATACCTGTCACTACTTTCCTGAAGCCTAAAAAAAAAAAAGGCCAGCCTTTTCTAGCCACTGGTAAGATTTCTTGATGTCAGCCTCGTCTTCTATCTGTTGATGGTACATCCCATGGAGGGGCTTGGTCTTCCCGTTCCTTATCACAGTCTCCCCTCAGCTGCCCGAGACACTACTGTCACAGCTCATGTCGGGGTGCCATCTTCCTGACGTCTATGGCTCTGACAGTCATTAATGCTAGCGCTCCCTCTTTCCATTTGGACTTTGTGTGAAAACCTCTGTGCAGAGAGGAGTTTTCATACATCCATCTTCTCCTGTGTCCAGCTTATTATATATTATTATACATATACTGTATACATAGTGACAGTGAAGTAACGGTGCACTTGTGTGGTACTGTATGCAGCATGATCAGTCATCAACTTTCTAAAATCTTCCACCAAGATACAAAGATTCATAACAATCACATTGTCTACATTTACGTACCTTATGGGAGATAGAAATGGCTTCTGCATCCAGCACGTTGAATACTCTTGCAGTCAACCCATCTCCTCGATCTTTGGCCAGCCAGCACTTGCAAGCAAATATATATTTGACCCCTTTGGTTGGCACAGCAACAGACAGTTCGTCAACCAGCCAGCAGCTCTCTGGAGTGGCCCCATCATGGCCGAGCTGCAGTGAAGGAGAGAAACAATTACTGTCAGCAGCGTGGGTGTGTTTTTCGCTATTTTTCTGTGTGAAGCCATGTCAATCCACAATCTTCAGTGAAACTAAAACATCCACCCCTCACTCACCTCAACCTTTTTGATCTCCCCCACATCTGAACCGTGAGACTCAAAGCTCTCCAGAGAGCCGGCCTCAAAGCCCTTCCTCCCGTCCGGCGGGTCCAACCACAGCCTCTCTGTCTGGGTGTGATTAGCCCCGATAATGATGACATAAGCCCTGCTGGTGGTGCTTGCATCCTTCTCTAGTCCAGTGTAGATGGTGATGTGGTATGGTATGGCTGCACAGAAAGTAATAACAAACACTCAGAGAGCATCCAGTGAGCTAGGATTATGGAAGACTTGTTTATTCTTACTCGGGAGATCAATTTCTTCTTCTTTCTTCTTCTTGTTCTTCTTGTTCATGTTACTGTCGACACTTTTCTGCGTCAGAGCCGAGTTCTTCTTTTTACCGGCTAAGCTCTCTCGGACTCCTTCAAAACCCTGAGAAAACAAAATGGACACGTCACTAAATCTTTTATAAGGACTTCAGAAAAGTGCTGAAATTCAACTGCGTTTCAAGCCTGTGCTTTATTCTAGACGTGACCCAGATTTCAATACTTAAACATTTTTAGGTGGCGTGTTAGGAGAGAACAGAGAATGAATCCTAGTTACTTTCTGATTGAACCTCCATTTACTTTAAAGTGGATCTGATAAAATCCAAGAATAAAAATATGGAGCTGGAAATGAGGATAATAGGTCCCCGTTAACTGTACTAGACCAGTGGAAGAAATATCAGAAATCACTATTTCAAAACAAATGTCAGCGGGTTTAGGTTGTTCGTGTTACCTTGACGTAAAAGTATCTTTCGATGCGTCTATCCTCCCTCTTTCTGGAGAGCCAGCGTTCACATAAGAAGAGGAAAACCTCCTCGGTATCAACATCAGCCACCTCCACCTGGTCCAAGTACCAGTCAGGACTCACCATACTGTTATCGTGGCGGATTCTTATCCTGAAAATCTGACCGAGGTCGACTGCCTCTATAGTGAACTTATCCACCTGGGAGAAAAGAAACATTCAGGAAGTAACATCAGTATTATGTACTTTTGTTTGTAAGATATATGTGCGCCAATTTTTGCAAATCAAATTATAAATCAGGATTATGTATTTTAAGTATCTTCACTTTATAAAGGCATCGCACATAATGTAGCAGTCAGGAGTTAAAGGGTCACAAAGATGCTTTCTTACAGATCCTCTCTCGAACTTGTTGCTGTTTGTCTCCGACTTGCTCAGTTTTCTCTCCCCGGTGTCCCCCAGGTCGCCGTAAATCGTGAGGAAGACATTGGCGTCAGTGCCGGCTCCACACACATTACCTGTCATCACTGAAACTTTGTATGTGTGAGCTGTAGCGGGGACAGTGATCACAGACAAACAAGCAGGGGATTTGTTTGAGGCAGCTGCCAGAAAATAGATTTCCCATCGCAGTTTGATGCTGCTGTCATAACAGAGACTGGTTCAGTCATATAAAAGGCCAGAAGGGAAAACAGTTTTTAAACTAATGCTCAAAAGGGCAGATAAAAAAGCAGGGTGTCAAATCATTTTCGGGGGTTTCTAATAATACAGCCAACAGGTAACATACTTTCCAGAGCGTCTTCCACCTCGACTTCCGTCACTTTCAAGCTTCCATCTCTTGAAAGCTTCTCTGTGATGATGTCTGAAGGCATCAGCTCTCTCACCGTTTCTCCATCATCCTCCGACTTGGCGAGCCACCGCTCACAAGGGAAGATGACTGTCTCTGAACCCTACAAAGAGATGATTAAAATCTGAGATTTAATCTGTGTGTTTGTGTCTCTGAGGAGGATCAGTGAATATTTTGACTTTGTCTCAGCAGCAACCCAAAATGTAGGATTACAAATGAAACCACAGTGCAGCCCACCGGTCTGTGAAGAGAACAGCTCCACCTGCTGACCAAAAACAGAGCTGTTCTGCTATTAGAAGAAGGGAATGGAAGGACACTGGCAAAAATACATGCAGGTCCTGAGTCCTGAAATCCATCTTATGAGCCTTTGGGGTGCAGCAGCCTGATGTGTGTACTATGGCAGTGTTAATCCCCTGTAACTTTATCCATTTTAATATATTATAGGCTCTACTAAACTCAGCACAAAAAGTAAGGGAATTTGTGTTTGGTCGATTATTTCTTTGTTGTAACAATGCTTCTTGGTAATAAATCTTATAGCATTGGAAAGCCCCTTTATTTCCCCTTAAAAGGTGTCACGTTTGTATGGAAAATGCAAATCTTCTCTGCCAGTGCCAAACAGCTTATTCTGCTACTGACTCTTGTTTGGTGTTGTTTATTGGATTGGATGATTGAAGTCTGAAGGAACAAGACATATTGGCAATTTAACAGTTCATTCATTTAACAACCAGGGGCCTCAGTAGCATGTGGAAGAACCATACACAGCCACAACAGCCTGGCACTTCCTCCTCATGTCGGTCACCATACTCAACTCTGCTGCTCAACCCACAAATACATTGTCCTTACAAATGTGACACTATTTACGAGAGTCAGACCGAGCAACATTTATCTAATTTTGCTGAGCCTGTGTGAACTTTAGCCTCAGTTTCCTGTTCTTAGCTGACAAGAGTGGCTCCCGGTGTGGTCTTCCAGCCCATGTGTTTCAAGGTTCTGAGTTACTGTTGGCTTCCTATCAGCTTGAAGCAGTCTGTCCATTCCCCTCTGATCACTGGGATTCAGACCAGCCCATCTGGCATCAACAATCATGCTGCCTTCAAAGTCACTTAAATCACCTGTCATCCCCGTTCTGATGCTCACTTGAAACTTCAGCAGGTTGTCTTGAACGTGTCTGTATGCCTAAATACGCTGATTTGCTCCCATGTGACTGGCTGATTATGATATTTGCTTTAACAACCAGGTGACCAGGTGCAAAATTGTAGGCGAATATAAAGAGTTGTTCAAATTAGTGCCACCTCTGCTTTCAGCTACTACTATTCACACACTGATGCATCAGTAATTTTAGTTCACCAGTATGATACCATCATTTTTCTAAACTGTGAATTATTCTCACATGTTTTTACTTAAGTGAGTAAAGCATTCTCCCTCAGTTCACGCACCCTCTGCAGACAGTACCTTTCCCTTCCTGAGGAGGCGTCTGATCTCCACTCTGTCCAGATGCCAGCCTGGGTTCACCCCGCGGTTGTCGTGACCGATACGAATCTTCTCAATTACATCCCCAACATCTTCTAGCTGCACAGAAAACAGAACACGCGGCTAAATTGACACCACATTCAGTACTGCAGTTCACTACTCTAAATGCAGAACCACACTCACAGCCTTGCTGTTGTAGTCCTCACGGCCTGATGAATGCATTTATTACCTCACATTATTTAACTTATTGTACCTCAACAATAAACATGTCCTCAGCTCCTCTCTCAAAGTACATTCTCCTCTCCCTCTTGTTGACACACAGAGACTTCTGCTGGGTGCACACCGCATCTCGGCCATACAGGACGATGAAGACGTCTGCATCTGTGCCAGCTCCAAACACGTCACTCGTGAAGATTTTAATCTCATAAGGAACAACTAAAAAATAGAATAATGACCAATAAATCTAAATGGCAAATGCCCTTAACAGAAGTTTGATGTGGTGCACTTTTCTGCAATTTACTGCTGATTTACATGGTGTGTAAAACTCTGTCTGAAGAGGATTAGGGAAAAGCACCCTGACGATGGCTCCGTCATCCTCCCCTCTATCCAACCAATGACCACATGGGAAGTGCAGTTTCTGTCCCAGAGATGGAGCATCAATCTCCACCCAGTCAAGAAACCAACCCGCTGACCCTCCTCCTTAAACATCAACACAAAAGACTGGGTTCACATGTGTAGATGCATTCTGAGTAATTTTGCATTACTCAGCCATCCTGTCTGTACCATTGTTGTCGTGTCCAATACGCAACTTTTTCAGGGGTCCAAGGTCCACGGCTTCCACAGTAAACACATCAGTCATACCCTGCTCAAACTTGTTCTTATGAGTCTTCGAAGCCTTTAGGTTAATTATTCCTGTAGATGCAGAACGCAGACTAATTTATCATTTAAATTCACAAGCAGACAAGCATAATGCAGCGCAGTCCCTTCTAGGGTTACCTGTGTCATCCTTGGTGCCATACAGGATCATAAAGACATTAGCATCTGTTCCTGCGTACTTCTTGTCACCAGTTTTTATCCTCACTGTGTATGTCGTTGACATGGCTGTAATAAAACCAGATTAAATAATCACTGGATTATATTTCTGATCTCAGTTGGACACTTCACTACAGAGCTGCTCTCTTTCTGTCGCTCACACCTTTCTGTTCCAAACCAAGTGTAGCTTCAGAGTCATCTTCATCATCATCATCTCCCTTCTTCATGAAAGCCTCATCCACAGGAACAAGCTCTCTGGCAAGCTGTCCATCATCCTCATCAACGGCCAGCCACCGGTTACATGGGAAAAAATACCTAAAACACAATATATCATATATAATTGCTGCGCAGAATATAGATAGAGATAATAACATGAGCAGAGTCTCTACTTAGAATTCTTAGAGTGTGTCCATGCCCAAAAAATAGTTCAAACTGAAACGTACCACTTCACACCACATAGTGGAGCTCTATAGACATTTTTACATGCAGAGATTCGGTCTGCTGTGTCGGGTGAAGATGTTTAGTGAAGCATTTGTCTCTGAATTTGTATCTAGTATGACTCAGCAAGGTGCAAATATTTGTAGCAGTAAAATATGTTTTTTGCATTAAGGGGGTCTCGTGAAGAAGCAGTTAAACACCTAAATGAATGCGCTCATGACGTACGTGGTGTCATCTTTGTTGTCTACAATCTCCACTCTGTCCAAAAACCAGCCGGCACTGGCCTGGCTGTTGTCATGGCGGATCCTCAGCTTCTTCAGGGTCCCCAGATCGACTGCAGCGATGTCGAAAATGTCCTCCTGGGTCACACGCCAACAAACCCGGTGGCAAAGGGTCAAGGAATGTCACAGGTTAGCGGACCATGAGCACCTCATTACTTATTCATTTGATCTTTGTTTAAGCCACGAGGCTCCTGAGGTCCAACATTTGTTTGATTAAAGACTTTGCCAGGAAAACAGTATCAATTACAGCAATCTTGACAATGTGAGCAGATTAAACAAATCCATTACAGCAACATAAAAGCAACAATATAAGATGTAGCATTTTAAAAAGGCAGATTTTTAATCCTTTGGTCAGACCAGGCTACCTGTTTCCCCCATGTTGGTATTTCTGCTAATCCAGCGTAACATTCTTTATGGACAGCCATGGCAGGGACTTCCATCTTCTCCTTTAACTCTTTGCAAATATGTAAAGATACATTGCTCAAAAAAATAAAAATAAATAAAGGGGCACTTTTTAATCAGAGTTTAGCATCAAGTTAGTTAAACCTCTGGGATATTGATCTGTCAGTTAAGTATCAGAGGGGGCTGTTAATCAGTTTCAGCTGCTTTGCTGTTAATGACATTAACAACAGGTGGACTAGAGGGGCCTCCACCTGTGACAATGGTGTCACAGGTGGAGGCCACTGACATTTTTTCTCTCCTCATTTTTTCTCACTGTTTTTTCACTAGTTTCACATTTGACTGTGGTCAGTGTCCCTACTGGTAGCATGAGGTGATACCTGGCCCCTACAGAGGTTGCACAGGTAGTCCAACTCCTCCAGGATGGCACATCAATATGTGTCATTGCCAGAAGGTTTGCTGTGTCTCCCAGCACAGTCTCAAGTGCACTGAGGAGATTCCACGAAACAGGCAGGTACTGTAGGAGAGCTGGACAGGGCCAAAGAAGGTCTTTAACCCATCAGCAGGACCGGTATCTGCTCCTTTGTGCAAAGAGGAACAGAATGAGCACTGCCAGAGCTACAAAATGACTTCCAGCTCTGGTGTGAATGTCTCTGCCCAACCAATCGGAAACAGACTTCGTGATGGTGGCCTGAGGGACTGACGTCCTCTAGAGGGCCCTGTGCTCACAGCCCGGCACTGTGGAGCTCGATTGGCATTTGCCATAGAATATCAGAACTGGCAGGTCCGCCACTGGCATCCTGTGCTTTTCACAGATGACAGCAGGTTCACCCTGAGCACATGTGACAGACGTGAAAGGGTCTGGAGAAGCCGTGGAGAACATTATGCTGCCTGTAACACTGTTCAGCATGACCGGTTTGGTGGTGGGTCAGTGATGGTCTGGGCAGGCATATCCATGGAGGGATACACAGGCAACTAGGCAACAGCACCCTGACTGTCGTTAGGCATCCAGATGAAATCCTTGGACACACTGTCAGACCCTACACTGGTGCAGTGGGTCCAGGGTTCCTCCTGGTGCACGACAATGCCCGGCCTCATGTGGCGAGAGTATGCAGGCAGTTCCTGGAGGATGAAGGAATTGATACCACTGACTGGCCCCCACGCTCGCCTGACCTAAATCCAACATATCAGCTCTGGGACATTATGTTTCAGTCCATCTTATGCTGTCAGGTTGCCCCTCAGACTGTCCAGGAGCTCAGTGATGCCCTGGTCCAGATCTGTAACATTGTTCAGAATGAACAATGACTGATGCATACATGCATGTGGAGGCCATACAAACTACCGAGTACATTTTTGAGTTCCTGCAATGAAATTTCAGTTAACTGTACTAGCCTGCTGCATCATTTTTTTTACTTAGATTTTGGGAGGTCTTTAAATTCAGCCCTCTGTAGTTTGATCATTTTTATTTCCATCAAACGATGTGGCATCCTTTCGTTCCTAACACATTACCCAATGCATATCAGTATAGACATCCAGCATGATTTGTTTTGATCCCATTGAGATCTGATGTGTTTTCAAAGTGCTCCTTTAATTTATTTGTTTATTTTTGAGCAGTATATAAGTCAAATATTAGTAGATGGATTTCCCTCAGATTTTCAGCAAACCAAGTTTACCTGGCCTTTCTCGAATTTGTTTAGATTGTTGGATTTCTTGAGCTGCCGCTCCCCTGTGTCGCCAGTTTCTCCGTAGATGTCGATGTACACGTTGGCATCTGTCCCTGCCCCCCACATCGTCCCAGTGAACACATGTAGCTCATATGAGTTCACTGTCAGGGAAACACAATTAATCATCAGTGACATTATAAAAATTCATATGGCGGCATTTGCCTGATTTTCGCCTTGCAGGCTTCAGCTGCAGCAGATATCAGTGAGTCAGCATACTATAGTCACGCTCTACTTACTCTCCAAGTCTTCATTCTCCTCAGCCAGCAACTCGACCACAAGCTCCCCATCCTCCTCGTCCCTGGCCAGCCAGCGGTTACAAGGGAAAATAAATGTCTCCACCACTTCCTGCAGCTGCTCAACTATCTCTACCTCGTCCTCCTCTTCTTTCTTCTTCTTTTTCTTATCCTTCTTCTTGTCTTTTTTGTTTGTCTCTTCTTTCTTCACCTCAACCTGCACCATAGCCATTGTCAGGCGCTTGATGTCCACAGTCTCCAGGAACCAGCCATCTCCAATACCCTTCCCATCATGGTAGATCCGTATCTTATAGATCTTACCGACATCCTGAGCTTCGATCTGGGTTGTAGGCATGAAACAACAGTCAAACCAGGAACTTCAGTCTCCAACAGATGTTGACATAACCTAAGCCGTATTAATACAGACCTTGAAGATGTCAGTGGTACCACGTTCAAAATTGTTGGAGCGACTTTTAAGAGACAGAACTTCAGTTTTTCCTTCATATCCATAGATCTGACAGAAGACATTAGCGTTGGTTCCACCAGCGCGCACATCACCTGTAACCACTGTTACTTCATAGTTGATCACTGTTTGAGGCAGAAGGATTAGGCATTATGAGAAAGTGCTGAGTGCTTTTAAAATTACTGTACAGTAGTTTTTTTTTTAGTTTGTGCCATTTACATTGTTCAATGTCCAACGTCTCACTGGGATAGAGCTCCACCTCCACTTTTCCATCAGCTTCGTCTTTGCAGAGCCACCTGTGACTTGGGAACATGTACTGCTTCCCGTGAATTGGCACAGAGATCTGCACACTGTCCAGAAACCATCCAGCTCGCAGACCCTCGTTGGTGTGACCGATCAGAAGTCGGTTGATCTGCAAGCATCAGAAAACGCAGACAAAATCCAGTCGGGGAACATAAATAAATGTCTGAACATCTGTCTTTAATTATATACAGTACAGGTTTGGTGAACTTGCCTGCCCAATGTCAGAGGTTTCAAGGGTAAAGATGTCCGTGCGCCCTGTCTCAAAGTAGTTCCTGAGGTCATTGTCGGAGACTGCCAATATCACCTTGCTAGTATCACCCTTCTCCCCATACAGCTTGACAAACACCTTGGAGTCGGAGCTGGCCCCGTTCACATTGCCTGTCTTGATTGCTATCTGGTAGCTGACATCTGAGGAGTGAAAAAAAGGTTCTTTAAAAATGATGTATGCATAAAGAAACACTTGTTTGTTTTTAAATGTTCTTTATGCACTCACTAAAGAGACGCAGGCCATCTCCCGCTGGAACTAACTCACGGACAATCTGTCCGTCATCCTCATTACGGTCCAACCACCTGAAGAAAAACACAGATGTAAATGTACCACGACAGCATGAATGAGTATGACCTTTCTAAACACACTTCAGTGTCCCTGAAAAGGGAAATACAAGGTAAAAAGATTACTCGTGCATTTATAACTTTACTGGAAGAATTATATAAGACTGACAGACTCTTAGTAAAGGATTCAATTCAAGAAGCTGAAGGAAAAAATAATGACCATTGACTAGACTTTAATTTTAACAATTGCATTTTCCAGTTAAAAAGTCTAATCTTTAAATTAATAATTAATAATAACAAAACATTTAAGTGGCCAAGGATTATTCATGTTGCCGGTTCCACATTGTTTCTGTGTTGGAAGCAACTTTGCCTCACTGGCAAATCAGGCAGACAGGATGAGGTAACACTGCACCTCAGCCTTGTGGTTTGGCACCTCCATTAGACGCGCAGAGCTGACCACATGCACTTAGTCTCCATTTGTAATTGCAAACTTGTCCATCAGCTGCGTAACTATTTACACAAGCGCCACTGGAGAACTAGTGAAGGTAGGAGCGGTCAATTTACAACGCTGAAGAGGGATTAAGAGCTGCCGGGAGACTTTTGTCTGGCTGGCTTGTGTCTGTGTGGGCTTCAGGGTAAGTTAATTAGAGGTATATGGGCACTACAAAATTTCTGTATATAAAACATATAAAAGCATAAGAATTTTTTTTTTCAAGCAAAGAATGGCATAAGAAGACCAATGTGGAGGAGAGATAGTGGATGTTGAAAATGGAGCTGGCAGGCACGAGGAAAAGAGGAAGACCACAGAGAAGTTTCATGGATGTAGTGAAGAAGGATATGCAAAAGGTTAGTGTGACAGAGGAGGCTGCTAGGGATAAAATGAGACAGAGGCAGATGATCCACTGTGGTGACCCTGAATTTGATTAATGGATGGACGGATGGATGGATGGATTAAACCTGCAGCAAGTGGTTGGTTAACTTAATTGAACATAAAGACAGGAAACAGGAGAAACAGGAGGCCACTGTCCAAAGTTCAAACCTCTGCCATAACCCCTACATTTGACCTAAACCACTTCATCAGTTTAACTGCACAGCTAATGCAAAATGACAAAGTATAAAAGTTACAATTACATTTTCTTTTGGGATATCAAGTTCAGGAGATGAGGTCTGAGATGAGGAAGAGCATATATAGTTTGAAAGTCATATATAGTCATATATAGTTTGAAAGAGCTATGTGTGATCTTTAAATTAAGAGTAGCTTATAAGGGGTGCTACGTGTGGGACCACATACATGAAACGCACTGAACTCAAGATGGCTTCTGTGAACTGGTGGAGTAAGTTTATGAGTTTATACTAAGTTACTAAGTTTATGAAAACACATCAATTTGTTGGAAGATGTAATTACGCTCTAAAGCATGTATATTTATGAGTACAACGTTCTTTTTTTCTATTAAATAACTGCAAAAATATACTTAATGTACCTTTAGATTAATACTTAAAAGTATCTCCAACAGCCGCTAAATAATCTTGCACAGCTACCTAAAACACCATAGCTTAGCATTTTAACATTTTTACTGAAATAACGTGAATAAATAGCTTTAAAACTTTCCCCCATAATGATGACGTTTGATGACATCTCCTGTACCCTTAATGACAAGCTTCAGCACCTCAATATATATCAATAAAGACGTGGTTTGACAACCATTACAATAGGTTCTAGTAAGCTGTGTAGGCAGAGATCAAACTCACTAACATCTGATACACAGACAGTCATTTTGCTCCAGAAACAGGCCTGAAATATGAGTGAAACTGCTCAGTTCAGAAAAGAGAAACATGGGTTACTCCTAGTAGGTGTCCAAAGGAGAAAGAATAAAAGGTTCTGATAAGAGAGATGGAAGCCCACTGCTTCCAGTTTCTGCCTTTAGTTTAACATTTAGCATGTGTTGGCAATGAAATTAATAATCTGACTCCTGCAAAGAAATCATGTCTTCACAAATGTCAGTCTGGCATTTAAGTCATTTGGAAAGGATTGTCTTGCCTGAAACAAGGGAACTGAGTGGCCACGCTCTCTGGCTGGCCCTCCTCCCTGACCATCACCTTATCCAGGTACCAACCGCAGCCTCCACCACGGCCATCGTGACCTACACGGACCCTATGCACCTGGCCCAAGAACACGGACTCAATCAGAAACTCATCGTGCTACGGGAAGACAAAGAGACAACCAGGTAAAGACGATTGCGGTGCATTTTACATACAGTATTTACTTAATTTTTGTTTTTTAACGCACTCACGTTTCCCTTTTCAAATTTGTTAACATTGTTTTTGCTCATAATCATGAGTCGCTCCCCTGTGTCACCCAGATCACCGATAATATTGAGGAAGACGCTGGCATCGGTGCCGCTGCCGCTGACATTCCCTGTGCAGATGGTGACTCTATACTTAATCACTGAAGAAGCAAACGGAGAAAGACACATACGTAAAGAAGCTGCATTCACTCAATGCATGCTGTTGTGACAGTATCATTGACTGCGAGCGTGTGTTCAGTGTGTCTCTTACAGGCCAGCGGCTCATCAATAACTGCTCCTGTCGCTGGAAGCTCTCTGACAATCTCATTGTCATCTTCATTGATGTCAAGCCAGCGGCCACATTCAAAAGAATATTTCTCCATGGTTAGAGTCTTGAGCAAGGTGACCTGCAGAAAATCATAATTTGGCTCTTAACTTTCCTTTCAGACAAGACTGCAACAAGACAATTAGAGTCTGTGAAGCCTGCATCAATGTTTACCATGTTAAACATCTTGGTTTTTACCAAATAGCATGTTAGCGTTCGTTAGATGGTGCTAAACTGGGGGGAAAAAATGTTAAAGCAGTTCATCGTTTAAGGTTTTGCTGAAAAAAGTCCAGCGATCTTCTTTGGCAATTTAAAGGCAAATGTTTCAAAAGATGTTGAAATATGTGGTAAACTGATCCAAATATTTCAGCATCCATAGTGGAAGTAACACTGGCTCAGTGCCAGACTCAATGCTCAGAAGTGACACTGTATAACAGAATTAACAGCTTATACTGACAATTCAGACAGACAGAGCAGTGAGTTTCACCTTTGCTAAATGCCAGCCAGCGAAAGGATGTCTCTTCTCGTGCCAGATCCGCAGTTTCTGCAGTCTTCCTATGTCTGGCATTTCAATCTGCAGTGACCCCAAAATGTAAAAAAATCAACAAGGTTGTTTTTTTTAAGAACTTCATGAAAAGTGTGACTAATTAACAATGAAATAAGCAATTGCACTCAGTTTACCAGATGTTGTCGAGGCTTACCATGAATTTATCAACCTGACCCTGTTCAAAACTGTCCGAGTTGTTCTCTAGTTTGAGCTCATCAGACTTGCCCTTCTCTCCATATATCTGCAGAAATACCTGGGCGTCTGTGCCCGCCCCCTTTACGTCTGAGGTCCAAATCCACAGCGACCATGGGTACTCTAAATGGAAATACAGTGTGGCACAGTAATATGTATAGAATATTTGTGGTTTGCTGTTTTATTCATGGAGTAAAGCTTGAATAAAGCCACCCACTTTTTTGTTTTTTCTGCCTCAGGGAGACCATCTCATACAGCTCCCTCTCAATCAGCCCATCTCCCTCATCCTCATCCAGCCACATCCCACACGGAAATGTCTGCTCTATCCCGGTGAATGGACAGTATATAACTACCTGGAAGAGAAATGGCTGATGGATGAATGACACTTTGAGAATCACTCTGTACCCACTCGAGAAAACAAAAAAAGTACCTTTTCACAGTACCAGCCAGCACCAACTGCACCATTGTCGTGCCCGATGGTGACCCTGCTGAGTGGGCTCATCAGTTCACAAATCTCTACATTGAAAATGTCAATGAGACCGCGCTCAAAAGCACCACCCTCGAGGAACACTTTGCCACTGTTTTTCAAGCCCTTAGCTCCATGCATGACCATGTGGATCTTAGAGTTCGTCCCCGCACCCCTCACATTGCCGGTCATCACTTGGACATTGTATATGATTCCTAAGTAGAAACAGGAAAATGCACGACATGTTTTTGACCCAAAGTCTTAACACTGAAATCAAGACTGACATCATCATCATCATCATCATCATCATCATCATCATCATCAATTTAATCTCTGCTGATAGTGTCTTTTTAAACTCCTGATGTCATGGTTCTTTAGCGGCTAAATGCTCCACTATATTCAGTCGGCTAGCTGAGAAAATAATGTGCAGTAGGTTTTAAGAGCACTAAAGCTCCACAGAACACGGCAAAAGCTGCTGGTGTAGGTTACTGATCTTTATAGGTTCAGCACTAAAAGTGATCCCTTTTACATTTTTGCAGGGGTTTATGTTTTATTTCTTTTCCCACAGTGACAGAGAATAATGTGTGTTTGGGGTGTAATAAAAATAAGTTTTAAAATTATGTAAATACAACATCAGTGTCATTACTTGTTTTTTAAAGAAAAAAAATAAGCTAAAATGCTGAAGCAGTGTGAGAATAACTAAGTACACCTTTACTGCTTCCATAGGAATTAAGAGGGTAAGTAACAGCCAGGTGCTGATAATCAAATGCGCTTGATTAATTGATCAGCAGGTGTGATCGATGTTTTGGCAGTTTGCTGGTCTGAGGTCAGAGGAATGACAAACAAGCTACACCTCAGACTCTACAAGCCTCAGTTAGCATGTTAAATGTTAAAGACTGAACAAGTGTGGATTGTTTGGAAGAGTTGCCAGGAGACAGCCTCTTCTCTCTAAAAAAAAAACAAATGGCAGCTCAGCTTAGGTTTGCAAAGTTGCATCTGAACAAACCAAGACTTCTGAAACAATGTCCTCTGGAGACCAAAGGGGAGATGTTTGGCCAGAATGCACAGCGCTACACTTGGCAAAAAACAAACAGCATATCTGCAAGACATGCATACCAGCTGTCAAGCGCAGTGGGGATAATTTGGGCTTGTTTTGCAGCCACAGGACCTGGGCACCTTGTAGTCACTGAGTTGATCATGAACTCCCCTAAATACCAAAGTATCCTAGAGTCAAATCTGAAGCCATCTGTCCGACAGCTAAAGCTTGGCTGAAACTAGGTCATGCAACAGGACAGTGATCCCCAGCACAGCAGCCAATCTACAACAGAATGGCTGTAAAAGAGAAGAATTAAGGCGCTGAAAAGGCCCAGTCAAAGCCCAGACCTCAACAACACAGTAGAGATCTCAGTTTGAATTTATGACATTTTAAGACCTGGAAATGACTAGATCATTATTTATTATTAATTTCATTTAACCTGGAAAAATGGTTCAATATTTTTTCTCACCCATTGGCTGCATGGATCCGACCAACACATCTCTCTGTATTTTGCCATCATCCTCATCCATGGCAAACCAGCGATTCACTGGGAACTCATACAGTTCTTTGTTCCCCATGTCGTCTATGACCACCTATAGAGGAACATTACACACTGTGCTCAGTGTTTTATATGTATCTGTACACATCCGAGCAGATTATGTGTCCATGTGCTGGTTGTACATGCCTTATCCAGAAACCATCCGGCTGAAGAGCCTCTGTTGTTGTGACCAATAGTGATTTTCCTCAGCCTCCCGAGGTTTGGGGCCTCTATTGTAAACTTGTCCTCTGACCCTCGTTCAAAGTTGTTTTTGTCACTGTCCAGTCTTCTCTCTCCTTTGATAATAAACACAGTTTTGCAATGAGGAAACACACACACTTACACACTTAAAGTGTTATCTTCTGAAAACTTTTATACATCATACAGCTTTTCATTCTTTGTCAACAAACATACCAAAAAAAAAAAAACCTTTGTTGCCACCCTACCTGTGTCGCCATTCTCTCCAAAGATGTTCAGGAACACGTCAGCATCAGTTCCACTTCCCTTCATGTCAGCAGTGAACACGCTCACAATATATTTATTCACTGCAGAACGTGGGATACAAAACGCAGAGTCAAGAAGTCTTTGAGGTATGTAAGTAACACACCAGAAGAACTAAAAGTTTAATAAATGCTATTTCTGCCACACAGTCATAATTAGATCCTCACAACAAAGGTTCCTTGCTCTATGACACTCAGATGGCTTCCATTTTAAAATATTCATAACAGCGTGTGTCTGTTCATTACAGTTAAATTGCTCCGACCACTCCTTCACAGCACAGCACCCTCCTTGTCTTTACGTGAGCCTCGGGTTCACAGTGCTCTGCTTGATTGACTGCAGGCGCTGAGATGTTAGATCACATTGCCACAGAGAACACGTGGGCTGGTGTACCTGAGGATTACACTCTAGTGGAATTCATTTACAACCTGAAACACTATCTAAAACACTAGGCTGGTTGTGTACAACTGGCCAGACACATGGCTCCAACACTTAAAAAAAACTTGAGAAATTCCTGAACATAAGGAATATATCTCATTTAGAAAAATTAGTATTTAAAATGAAAGACCAATTTGATCCCAGGAAGAAAGAGACTAGAGCTCTTTCTAATGAGATCCAAACTATAGAGGGATTACATGATATTTGGCTTTTGGACATCAATTTTTAATCTCCGGGGTTTCTCTTACATGTGGAGGAGGTATTTGGAACTGTACTCAGCTGTTATTTTCTTTTAACCTTTGTGAACAGTTTATTATGTGTTTGCTCTGGATTGACCTACATTTTGGAACATCCATGGGGTTCATGCTGCCCAGCAGGTCCCTGACAAACAGGTTGTCGGCCTCCTCCCGACTCAGCCAGTTGTTGCAGGCGAAATAAAAACGCAGATGGGGCCGGTTCATGTCGGTCACCACCACCCTGTCCAAGAACCAGCTGGCGCTCATCCCCGTGTTGTCGTGCTCGATCCTGGGGAACTCAGCAGATTCAGAACCTGACACGAATGCAGCCTGGAGGCATTACCAAATGAGGCTATCACATCAGACGATTTGATATTCTCATATGTTTGTTTTGGCCTGTTTGAATGTCTGCTGAATCGTCCTTGATTAGTTTCAGCTGTGTCTTGTTGCTCTTATGTTTCTGATCGCACACCTCGTGTGTGTATTTAAAGCCTCAGTTTGCTTCTTGTGTTGACCTGTTGCCTGCTTGCTTCCTGGCACGTTTCCCTGTGCTGCGTTGTCTAAATTTAGTTTCTTCGTTTGGATTTGTTTTTTTGATTAATCTGTTGACCTATATTTGCCAAATAAGCAGCTCTCTCTCTCTCTCTGCCTCACTGCCTTTTTGCATTTGGGTCCCAACAAATACAAATAGCATTCGAATTACTGTATGGATTCATGCTCCCCTGGCAATGTCTACAGCTTTCAATCATATCTACAGCAAATGTCGGATCACTTACAAGTGGAGATGGATCTCACATGCAAGTTCAGCGGCTCTTAGGATTTTATCTGTAGCATTTTTAGTACTTCTTGAATTGTTTAAAGCTGACTGACCTTGACCTTAAAAAAAATACCAATTCGGTGGACCACCTTAACTGAGGATTGTCTCCATGAGAGGTGAGAAAACTGTGTCTGTGTGGCATGCTCGTGAAAACGAAACAAACTCTTCGAAAGTTTCTAGTCCATAGTGTAGCACCCCCCCCCCCTTTTTTTTTTTTTTTTAGCAATTCCTGACAAATCAGTGTTTAAATCTGGTTGCCTGATTTCAGAGTTCATGCCTGATGACTGTGATGTAACGCTGCCTCCTCTAGAGAGAAAGACACTCCGAACAGCAGATGGGGCTTAACCTTCTGTCACTGGCTGAAATCCTTTGATGGCCCACAGCACAGTGAGAAATGTTCCTGTGGGATCCGCTCAGAAAGCTGCTGTTATCCTGTGTGAGGTATGCTTAACTATGAAGCATAAGCTGTGATGTTGTCAGTGACCTGTAGCTGTGCATTCTGGGTATTAAATCCAAGAGACACAGCAAAAGGGTATTAAAGAGTTTGAGTTATTAGAGTCAACCATTTAGATTTTTATTGGCCATACACTACCTCAGCTTCTTTAGAGGCCCCACGTTCTGCGTTTTGATTCGGAAAACATCAGTCTTATTCTTCTCAAATGCAGTCCGGCTTCTGTAAAATGTGAAAATGTGAAAAATATCAGGACAACGCTCCGAGTATCCCGGTTCAGGGAGACAAATGAACTGAACTCTGGAACAGTAAATTGTATCCCCTTAATGATCCAGATTTAGGATACCCTGGTGGTCTCATAGCAGACCTTCCTCACGTTCAGCCATTTCACCTCTAAGGCCTCCTCCTCATGTGCTTTTACCCCTCACAGACGCCTGTGACCACAGCAGACCCCCTCTGTGAAACACTGTGAATCAGACACCCTCTTTTCCATCAACAGAGAACACCTGCCTTTGTGTCTGACCCATATCTCCATCTGCTCTCCTCTCCTGCAATATTCAGCTGGCAGGCAAAGCAAGGCTCACAAAATAAGGTGTGCAGAGTCATTATACTGCAATAAACTGCCAAGACTGAAATACTGTCCAACACACATGAATGCATGCCCTCATTCTCCATGTTCAATCACCTGCAAGAGAATGATGGGGAGAAACTGATTATGGGGAAAAAGCAAACACACTGCAAACTTTGGAATTCATGCAATTTGAATATGTTTGATAATTACACTGAATTTCCAAAGAGTTGCATTTTTAATCTGCCTCACTGATTAGTAAGGCAAATATTCTTGGAGACATAGCAACCCTCCTTACCTGTATCATGCTGTAAAGTTTTAAGTGATGATAACACAATACAGGCAGGACCTAACACATATCGGAGTAAGGTGAAACTCCTTACGATGCTGTTTGCTTAATTATGTCACCAAAAGGGGCTCGTGAACATCTGTTTATGTAGCTCATCAGCTGAGCAAAGCTAGAGTCATACAGCAGGGAGACAGTGAATACAAGGCACGTTGATGCTCTCTGTGGCGCAAACGAATAAGACCACCGCAAGCTGTGGGTGACGTGGTCCGGAGTGGTTGACAATAAGATGGTATATCTGTTACACTTCACAGGTAATCCTATCTGTCAATCAATGTGTGCATAGATAAAGGAAGCCTGCCGCTAAGATCCCCTGAGAGTCATTTGATCATCCTCAGAAATGACATCGTGGTCTTCTTTCATTTATCTCTAAATGGAAATGAAGACCAGCCATGTCACATAGTTCCTCCTTACTCCGGATATCCTGTGTCCAACACTAACGTGCCGTATACAAGAGATATTCCTGCTTTACAAACAAACCTCTGTTGTAAACATGCGCTGTTGCTCTGACATCAGAAGAATTTACAGGTCAATAACTTTTTGAAGGTGCTGGTGTTCAAGCTCATTTTATCTCGATTCACTGGTTCTTTGGACATCAGGTTATTGTTGAACAGGAACTCTCTCACATACAGCGTTAAATTGACAATACAACCCAACACAAGGACAGGATCATAACCACTGTTTTGCAGTTTGATTTAAAAAAAAATACCTCTTTTCTGTGCTGAAGGATCGGAGAAGAATAGAAAAGATTAAAAGGTTAACAACTGACACTGAAAAGGTGCTAAACTGGCAAAGCTTTCTGATTATATAAACTGAGAAAGAACACATAAAATATGATATAATGGTGAAAACACAGGAAGTCACTGACATCTGATTTAGACTCTAGAAAAAAGCATATTCATCAAAAGAATTCAATAACGCCGGCATGAACGATTCAAACTCACTTGCTTGCCAGGTGAACCTTGGGTGTGACGCCAAAGTCTCCAAAAAGAGTAACAAATACATTAGCATCTGTCCCGGCTCCTTTTACATCACCAGTGACACTAACCACCTCATACACTGAAAGAGAGAGGAGAATGGAGATTAGGGGGGAGGGAAAGGAGACATGCAGACTACTGTAATGAGGCATTTAGGAAACAAAAACATAAATTCCATTATATCTATATCTAATAGACAAATTTAATGAATAAAATTTTGAAACAAAGGACAAACACAAAGTCACATCCTCAGACAGCATCCAATAATCTATAAACGTGGAGCATTATGTTTCCTTCCATGCACAGTTGCCAGGGAATTCAATGCGGCGAAACTGCAACGAATCCATGTCTGGCATGACACGCCGGCCAATCCTCTCTCACATTTCAGGCATCTGTAAAATCTACCTGAGGTAGTGACACTCGCAATGTTTGCATGGCGGAGAAGAGACGTGGGATCAACCTAAGAACAAAATCATGGCGTGCAGAAAATAAATCCTAATCACTGGTGATCCTTTGACTTCTCCTCAAGAAACACCCTTTGAATTTTGCGGATTACTGTGAAATATGGTACAGGATAAGTCGACAGCTCTAAAGTTTCCTCAACTTTACATTTAAATTCTCAGTATCAAAATGTCCATTTTCATACAAGTAATACTTTAGTTTATTGCATGGAAAAAAGTTTTATAGTCCATGTCTTAACAATCTGAACAAAAATCTGTAGTTTTGGAGAAGATTTCAAAAGGATGTTGCTGATAATTTTATAGCTTATATATAAAGTTTTATAGGCTATACAGTGGTGACACTTTAGTTGGACCACTTTTCTGTATCTAAATGTATTTCTTCTGTTTTGAGATTACTTCACAATGTATATATTACATTAACTCGAAAGTATGAGGCTTTTAGACGAATGTCTATCGACCCAGGGATGAAACAGCCAGTATAGCTACTTACACCCAGCTTTAGAAAACATGGTATACATAGTGCGGCAGTGAAAAGCACCACTAACTCTTTGAAAAGGTTCCTCGACCTAAACAAGTCAACATGAATCCTGGTTGGACCCCAGTCTTCCAGGGGGGAAAAACTCCTGCATGCTTGACCCTTACCTGACCTCTGCCAACATCTTCTGTAGTCAGTGTCCAGCCACTGAGGCTGAAGACACAAATGATTTACGTTGTGAATTGATGCGCAACCACGAAGCAACAGAGTGTTTGCTTTTTTGTGTTGCTGAGGTAGCTGTCATGTATTTATTCTCACTAGGGTGCAAATAGTGATTCAGAAAACTTAATCAGAAAAGAACAAAAATTGATGCCAGTCCATCCAGTAATAGAATAGAATAGGGCTTTTCAATGTATTTGTGCGCAAGAAATAGTCTTTAAGATACTGCAGGCTTTTCATCATCTGTTTTGTAAATCGATGGTTCAATAAATGTGAGTGATTTAGAGAAGTATATATTATACATGTACAGTCCGGTGAAAAACTAAGTACACCCCATGATTCAGTGGCTTGTGGAATCACCTTTAGCAGGTGAAGTCATCATTTTGTGTATGACTTCATCAGGTTCTCACATCGTTGTGGAGGGATTTTGGCTCACTCTTCTTTACAGTGTTGCTTTAATTCATTGAGCTTTGCGGGCATCTCTTTGTGCACAGCTCTCTTAAGGTCACACCACAGCATTTCAATCAGGCCGAGGTCTCGACTTTGACTGAGCTCTTGCAGCACGTTGATTCTTTTCTTTTCCAGCCATTCTGTTGTAGATTTGTGCTTGGGATCATTGTTCTGTTGCACGAACCACTTTAGGTCAAGCTTTAGCAGCTGGACATATGGCATCATATTTGGTATACTTTTGTATACAGAAGAGTCCCTGGTCCACTTACTGACTGCAAGGTGCCCAGGTCCTGTGGCTGCAAAACAAGCCCAAATCATCGCCCTTCCATCACCGTGCTCAACAACTGATATGACGCTTTTGTGCTGATATGCTGTGTTTTTGAGTTACCTGTCGACAGGCGGGGAGATGCTTAAATTTGTCACTTTTCTGCCATCCGTTTGTCTGTCTGTCACGCTTTCAGTGTCTCAGTAAGTGTGCAACATACTGACTTCAAACTGGGAGGCTAGATCCGTACTGAAGAGTACAGCTGCAGAGCACAAGAACCATAACCCCACCTCCTCTTGTACGGGTTTAGTCACTGTCATCAATCTTTCCATCATTCGCTCGTCTCTCAGCTGTCTCATCTCTCTGGTTCCTATGTCAGATATCTTTATCAATATTGAATTAAATAAACTTCATGTATAAAATAGACACTTCTATGCTGTATCTGTTGAACAACAATAATTTACTGTAAAATTCTATTTGTAAACATTAGCTGCTAAACTCAGTACTCAATCATTTACTTTCATATACATGAATATACTTTCTGATAAGCCTTTGATCAGGCGACACGCGTTTTTCGGAGCACTCTTGTTGTCAGATGTGGTGCTGTGCATTATGGCCAAGCATCTCCACTTTGGTCTCATCTGTCCAAAGGACATCGTTCCAGAAGTCTTGTGGTTTGTTCAGATGCAATTTTGCAAAGCTAAGCCGTGCCGCCACGTTCTTTTTAGAGCGAACAGGCTTTCTCCCGGCAACCCTTTCAAACATGTCATATTTGTTCAGTCTTTTTCAAATTGTGCTGTCAGGAGCTTTGTTTAATATATGAACTGTTCTTCCCTTAATTTTTTTATACAGCGTATTTAAAAATTAGAACGTATGTTGCAACTAAACTAGACAACAATGAATTTGACACCTGTGCTGCAGGGCGTCCAATGTTCTAGGAGGAAAAGTCCTAAAAAAGTCATGATGGACTAAAGGAGTCAATTTTAGGTTTTATATTAATAGAATATGGAAATAATCCAAATGCTACACAAGAAAGCTAGAGCTAGATGACAAAAGGACAGCTTAAAAACTTCCAGAAGATGGAGAAAGGAAATGTTCAGACCTGATAAAGAGCAATTTGACCAAAGCCAGTCTGAGACCTAATTAACAGTGAGGCGAGCCATTAAAACCGGCTTAAAGAGAAAGAGAGACACCTGATAAAATCAGACAGGTAAGACTGAACCGTGATAAACTCCTTGCAGTGTCAGAAACCTGAGTGAGCCAGTTAGGTAACAAAGATGTGCTTACTGTAGAAGTCACCACCACCGATAGACAATAATACTTAATGTTCCTTTTATAATCTACAAGATGATGAAGAGCTTAAAGTAAATCAGTTGCTTTATGAAATACATTTTATGGAGGTTTTTAGGTGGAAACAGATAAAGAAGTTTGTTGTTGTTGCTACAAGTAGCAGTTTTCTTATTCAAATCATGTTTTGAGCCAGCACACGTGTACTAAACAAGTGGGTGCTTAAATGTAATAATTAAACTCTCAGGTTGCAGCTGCTACAGCTGGACTGAAATCAAATATTCTTTAAGTGAGCTTTTGCAAATACATTCAGAAATAAACAAAATCTGATATTATTAACATTACAACAAAAATCAATCTTGCAGAGTTTACTAACATCATTCTGAGGGCCTCTGATCTGCTCTAAGAAAGCTCCTCTGGCTCCCAGCCCCGACTCTGGCCCTGACTGTGCTCCCAGCCCCTGAGACTGGGATGGCGCCCAGCACCCGTCTGCCCCCGAGCCTCTGTTTGGCTCCATTCATGTAGAACATAACTGAGCTTTCACCCAGAACAATACCAGAGGGATTCCCCAGAGTGCTCCTGCTCAGAGCTGATGGGAACTGGAGTCAAGGTTTGAGCAGGTGGCACAAGCCGACAGATAGACTCTGTATGTTCTGAATTTCAAGTTCCTGAGATTTATTTATTTTAAAAGCAACACGTGAGGCTTCTCTGTCTGTTCTACAACGTCCTTACCTTTCTTTTTGTAGTATTCATCTTCATATCCATCAGATGAGTCTGTGTGGTAGTTGAGCAGTTCGTTCTGGTAGATTTCAGCATAGTCCACCTGTTTACTTTTGGATTTTTTCCCCTTCTTCTTTTTATCTTCATCACTGTCTGCTGATCCCTTTTTTGCCTTCTTCTTCTTCTTTTTCTTTGATTCCTCCTCCTCTTCCTGCTCCTTGATTAAAGGCTCCTCATCATCATTGTGAGACTTTTTCTTTTTCTTGCCGTCTTTAGACTTTTTATCCTTGGAACCCATCTCAGCCTTCTCCTCCGGATTCTCTGCAGAGGACTTCTTTTGTTTTTTCTTCTTTTCCTCCTTCACTCCCTCAGTCACTTCTTCTTTGAGCTTCTGTGATTTCTTCTTTTTGGTATTGGCTGTGGGATCATTATTGTTCTGCTCACCCTCATCTTTGCTTTCAATCACAGCCTCAGCATCAGCATCATCATCATCATCATCATCTGCTTTCTTTTTCTTCTTTTTCTCTCTTACCTTGTCTCTCTCTTTTTTAGCCTTCACTTTCTCTGGAACCTCCTGATTCTCAGAGCTCTCTGTGCTCTTGTGTTTCTTCTGACTCTTCTCCCTTTTAGTGGTGTCCCCATGGGTCAAACCATTGCTCTTCTCCTTTAACTTTGGCTCAGTTTCCTCCACTTCGTCATCAACCTCTTCGGTTTCTTCTGAAGCTGTGGATTTTTTCTGTTCGGATGGCATCTTTTATTCATTTACTTCCCTGGCCCTTAGTTTCGTAAGTGCTGCCTTGAGTTTCTAATGGTGTAAGACAATTCATTTGACCCTTGGCTGCAGAGGTGTTCTGGGATTGTGCGGTCGGAGCAGCCACTAAGGACACACAGAGGGAGGGATGTCTGCCTGGACGTCTCCTACCTGGGCCAGTATGGCCATTCGAAGTAGACACACACACACACACACACACACACACACACACACACACACACACACACACACACACACACACACACACACA
>JAVDPK010032641.1:5418-25204 GCA_034780415.1 Cichlasoma orientale
GCTCTGAGGAGGCCGATCCATGACTGATAGTGTTCTAGTGTGTGTGTGTGTGTGTGTGTGTGTGTGTGTGTGTGTGTTTTTCTGTGTTCATTATTCCATCAGTTTTGATAAGATCTCCAACACCACCTGCTGAAACCACACAGATGGCTGTAGACACTCACTGTTGTACCTCTTTCCTGATCTCCTCCTTATATATTGACAATTTCAACCAAAACTTTCAAATTTGGATTCATCACCCCATCAGACCTGTTGTCACTGAATTTCAGTCACAGCCACTGAGACCCTTCCACTGAGGCTTCAGTGAACAGTAAACGGATCAGCTGAAGGGACAGATGCATCTCTCAGGTCCTGTGTCAGATTTTTGCTGGATTTTTTTCCCCGTTTCTTAATACACGACTTTCAGATGCTGTGGATCGTTTCTCAGGCCTGCAAATTCCTCTTTTGTTCTCCACATGTCCAGTTTCCTCGATTTTTTAAGGACAGACTGCACCCAATAGTTTTTGGCTAACAGGAATTTTGGTGCAAAAGTAATATTTTTGCTGTCAAACTGTGTTATTATTGCCATTTTTCATACTGAACTAAAGAAATGGGAGAAAATGATGTGTTTTTGCAACAGGCTGTTAGTAACCAAGTGCCTAAAGGTACAATTTAAAACGGGTTCTTTCTTTTCGCTCTCTTCTCTCGGTTTAATATCGTGTTTTAAAAAATACAAATAAAGCATTTTGCCTTGGAAACAAACTTTTGAGAACATGTCATGTAACGTCTCTGTGAACTAGATTATGCTTAAAACTCTTTGCTGGTTCTCGACGTGTTTGTTCTTAAGCCTTTTCCTTCACTTGCGCCGACTGACAGGAGCCATATTTCTTTAGTGGAAAAGCTTTGTTCAATCTGGGCGTCAGCCTTGCCATGCTTACATCACAACTGCTCAAATATGGAAAAGTCTTCATATTGTTGCTGCTATAGCCGTGGCCGTTTTAACACGGGAGAGAGAAATTTCCACTTGTCCAGACCACATTCCAACGCTCACACTGAACAGCACGCATCTCCTGTCCAGGCTGGAGTCAACTCCTCAGTCCCTCTCTGCAAAAACTCTGGTAAATGGAAAGATAAATCCAGGAGATGGGGGACTGTATGACTACATGATGTCGTTATCCAGAGACGGTGTAAAACAGCACGAGGTATTCCAGGGATCTGATGTGCCTCTCTTGAATTACCTTACACAGAAGCGCCATAAAACGTGACGCACCACAAGGAAATCTGGGGAGACGAGGGAAGACTGGTGCCTGAGCCAACTCTTTGACTCTGCACTGTGTCAGAGTGGAAGAATACTGTCACAGCAGTGCAAGTACGATTCACTTGGCCTCAATTAAAGCCAGCCTGCTTACCTCCACATGGGCAAAAAGCAACTGCAACTGTGTGCAAACCTGTGTGTGATGAATGCAAAATCCACCACAACCACAACCTGCTGCTGCTGCTCCCCCCCCCCCCCCAGGCATTGCTTATTTTTCATCCAGCAGCGCTGCATCTTGGTTTCACTCTGAGAATTCAAACAGAAAAACATGCGCAGAAGCATCCAGCAGGCCAGAGAGGGCTTGGACAAAATCAATATAAGAATGCAGCGGGAAGAGGAATTTATAGTTGGAAATATGTGAGTTTTAAGGAATAAAGAGGAGAAAGGAGCTGAATCAGATTGTGCTGGGTAACAACTGCTGAACTGCGTTGTTCAGGTTTGTATATTAGGACAGTTTTGTTACTGCTGTTGAGTTAAATCACTATCAATTTGTGTTAATGAAATGAACTGTATCATTTTTTTAAAACTCAGTCTCATTCTGCACACTGAGCCACTGAGGGTAAATCCATTTGTGGAGCAGCACACTGATGTAGACAGCAAGGCTCCAAGCCTCACCACAGCTGATCTGATACAGCACAGAAAGGGCTCCACTCATGCCAACCAGACACTGGAGTCAGGGAAGGTGGGGAAAGTATAGATCTTACGAGTACATTTATATGCTATGTACTGAGCCATGCCTTACTAATTAAAGTGTAACCCAGGAACATTTTCCAGACGCAGTGGAGGGGTAAACCTCAGCTCACCTCATCTTAGCCACCTATTTATTTCCACAGTTTCTGACATGAACTCAGGGTGCCTATCAGCAGCAGGCATGGAACCAAAAAGGCCATGAATGGATCAGATATGCTTGCTTTGAACTGGTTATTGTGTGGATTATGTTATGTGGATGATGTCAAGATGTGAACTTTTTGTTTAAACTCCCACTTATTCAGTTTAATTATTGAATTTAACCCTGAAAGAAGCTAAAAATCCCACTTTTAAGGCATAACCTTTTCTTATAAAGAAGCACAGTTGGCCCATGGGTTCAGTTTTAAGCATTTTATGGAGCTACACACTGAATTAGCCATCCTCCCCTCAAAAAGCCCGTTTATAAGCAAGCAGGCCTCCCTAACCTCTGTAGAGAGGCAACCACAACCTAAAGCCTGGGGTCAGGGCAGCACTATCAATTCATCGCAGCGGCCTATTTATACCCCCCTCATAATAAACACCCCTGTTTCAGCCTCCCGTCACTCACCGACCCTGAAGCCCGGTCCGGTGAGCGTGTCGGCGCCCTGCCCGTTCTCCGCGATAAGCGTGGTGTTGTTGCCCTGCTCGCAGGTATCCTGACACTGCCCCTTCAGGCAGATCCGCTTGCAGATGAGAGGAGCGATGACCACCTTGAAGCGCTCCCGTGTGGAGGAGCGCTCCGTGCACCACACCAGCCTGTGGACGCTCAGCCAGATGACAAGCAGATGGGAGATCAGAGAGGGCATCCTGGCATCCTTCACTGCCCTCCACAGAGACCCGGGGACATTTAATCACAAACCGAGGGGGTTCAGCTCCAGCTCAAAGGCGCCTGCTTTGTTAACACAGAGGGAAACTTTTGACGTTTCATACGGCGGAAAAAAAAAACGCGCGTCCTCCCTCCCGTTTTCTTCTTAAGGAAAAAAAGAAAATCACTTCCCTCGCGTACCCAAGTGATCTGTCTGCAAAACCGACGCGTTTGGCATCCTCGGAAGTTTCTCGTTGCCCTCGTTCTAAAAGTTGCCGGAGTTGCCCTTGATTTTGTCGCTCTTCCTTCTTCTTGCCTGTTGCTTTGGAGAGTTGGAGAGAGTGCGTATGTGGGTTTGGGAGAGAAAGAAGGGAGGAGAGGAGAAGGGGTGAGCCAGCCCTCTCTCTGGAGAACTTGGCTGGAGGCCAGCCAGGCGGTGCAGGAGCAAAGCTGAAAGTGGTTTCCTTGTTGGTTATTTCTCCTCTAACACCACCCCACCCGCTCTGTTGCCCCCGCACAGACAAATCACAGCTGCACAGCTGTGTGTGTCACTCTGACATAGAAAAAACGGATATAGGCTAATAATTCACACACACACACCTCTGTGTTAGTGAATTTCTAATGTGTGAAAATACCATGTATGTGCACTTAGTTGAGCTAGGGATCCTGACACACAGGTCCCCCTAAGGTGCCTCTCTATATCTCTCTAATGCTTGCTTGCTTATTACCCAGCTCACATTAATCATAATATGCGTTACACTACAGTGTGTCACTGCATTGTATGTGGGTCTTCAGGTTCAGGCAAAGCTCTGGATCAGCAGTGCCACAGCTACTTTTAGTTGACTATTTAGCTTTTTACATAAAGCAAAATATATCAGTGATGTGGATATCATTAAGATTGTTGAGATAGTGGAGTATTTCTTGTATTGTGTGATTAAGTTATTTAATATTTCAAAGCTCAGATATCAGAATAGCCCTAGGGAGGTCCAACCATGGCACAGATAAAAATCCAGCATCCCTGATGTTAATGTGGCACATTAGCGCACATGTACGAGGACCGCTGATGCTGAACGCCATACGCAGGCTTAGGAGCAGCATATGCTGCCACCCAGACAATATCCTTTTCAATGCCAAACCATTCTGCATGCGATCCAACAGCAATCTGGGGTTATAAAAGCATCAATTAGCTGCTGTGCTTTTTCCAACAACTGCAACAAATTTCAGTTTTCCATTCTTGCCCTAGGTGTGCACAGACAAATAACATCCAATCCTGCAGCCACCCACGCCGAATGAAACAGATTGAAATCAGACAGTGAACGTGACACCACACAGTCAGCAGAGCTGAAGCTCAAACACTTAATGCGTGATATGTTCAGCTGCGACTCTCGCCTGGGAAGAGTCAGCGTGCTGATTAACCACGCTTAAAAGTGAAGGTGCGGGAGTCAGTGTTTGGGGTCATGTGGGCAATGGGTGAAAGTGAGAAACAGACAAAGGGAGGGAAAGAAAGCAAGCTGAGTCACTTCCTCTCCAAAAATTGAGAGTGTTTACTTTTGAGTCGCCGAGGAAATGACTGCATGGGCCTACGGAGAGTTCACGAGCTGTTCTCACATGTCTCTGAGCCTTTGCTGCTCACCATCACAGGGTCATCGACTGCCAAGACACACACGCACACACATCCACGCACACACACACATGCACGCACACACAAAATGGAAATACACTGCAGGTCAGCCAAAAACCATCTTTATTGTTAGTACACTATAATTACTTCCCATCTGGAAACTGAAACCTCAGTGATATTCCCTGCACCAAACAATAATAACAAGCAGCACAGGCAAATAAAGAACCTTATTACACAATCTGTGTATAAAAACAGCTTTGACAATGTGAATATGGAAATTAGATCCTTTACTTGAAGAAAAGTAGCAAAACTGCACCCAAAAGATCAAACGTGTGTCTAAAGTAGAGTGCTTTGTGTCGAGTGCCCCCTAACAATAATAAACTCTTCTGTCCAATCCATGCCAGTCCTCTCAGTTAATCAACACACAAACTGCAGTAATTATTAGCGTTTTAAGCTGCTGCTTTATTTCTACAGCAGCTCGTGTTTATCTATTGAAACAATCAGACCCATTTCCGTACAAGATGCCAAATACTTAAGGAGATCATGAAAAACCTCAGACTACACTCAGTGCTGTTGGAAGATTTTTCCAAGGGAGAATTTCAGTGTCACATTCAAGAGAAATGCCAACAGCTTAATGGATCTATGGCAGCCTCTGCTGGATCACTTGCCCAGTGATTTAAGCAAAGAAGTCCAAAGGGCACGTTGGTGCCAAGTGAATTTTTCACTACGCAGCAGTAAGAATAGCTGAGTTTTGGTGCTGAATACAAGGAGTCTTCACTTTAGCTCAAGCCTGTTGTCCATAATGACTTCACAAAAAAAAAAAAAACAAAAAAAAAAGATGACCTACATAATATTTTCCTTGCAGCACACTGTACTCTATATGAGTGCAATTTTTACTCTGGATTTTGTGCATTCATCATCCCCAGAAGGGTCAGTCATCATGACTTTTTATCCTCTAGCACCACTACAAGGCTCAAATTTGTGGTGTTATGTGAAAGGTCTGAACTTCTGTGGGGTCATTTTGGGAGCACAATTTGGATCCAGTGGCAACTTTTGAGGAAAAACATAACAGTTCTGGGTGATCAGCTTTAGACAGACTGCCTTAGAACTTGTCACACTGGCTAATGTTGCATCTTAGAATTAATTGCAGCAACTTTGGTGATCCCGCAACTTTTTATCTACAGCAGGTTAATATTTCTGTTTGTCCCTTATGTTTATTTGTGATCAAATAGATGCAACACTGTGCTGGAAACATTCCTCACTGATATGACAGCATCACACAGTTGCTGCAGATTTGTCAGCTGCACATCCATGATGTGAATCTCCCATTCCTCCACATCCCAAAGGTGCTTTATTGGATTCAGATTCGGTGACTGCGGAGGCCATTTGAGTGCAGTGAACTCTTTTTCATGTTCAAGAAACCAGTTTGGGATGATTTGAACTTTGTGACACGGTGCTGGAAGCAGCCATCAGAATTTAGAATAGAATAGAATAGAATAGAATGCCTTTATTGTCATTATACAGGCATTCTATTCGATTCTAAATTCCGATGGCTTCTTCCAGCCATCAGACACTGTGGTCATAAAGAGACAATGTGGTCAGCGACAACACTCAGGTGGGCTGCGGTATTTAAAGGATGCTCAGCTGGTACTAAGGGGCCCAAAGTGTGCCAAGAAAATACCCCCCACACCATCACACCACCACCAGCAGCCTTGATGCATGACAGGATGGATCCATGATTTCATGTTGTTTAAACTAAATTCTGACTCCACCATCTGAATGTTGCAGCAGAAATTAGGACTCATCAGAGCAGGTGACATTTTTCCAATCTCATATTGTCCAATTCTGGTGAACCCGTGCAAACTGGATCTTAGTCCACACCCCACCTGGTATGATCTTCTGCTGCTGTAGCCCATCTGCTTTAAGGTTCATGTGTTATGCATCCAGAGATGCTCTTCTGCAAACCATGACTATGTTTCTAAATGCACTGATTAGATATTTGCATTGACATGCAGTTGACCAGGTATACTTAATAAAGTGTCTGGTGAGCATATACCACAGTGAACTTAGTAGTTTTTTTGTATATCTCAGTGGTAACACTATCCTTTCTCTGTGATAAAAGCTTATCTAACTCTCTCTGAATGGTTGTGACATCTCAAATATTTTTGACAATCCCAAACATGTCTTTAACAGTATTTCATGCAAATTTGTTCTGGGAGGGACGATTTAGCCATGATTGCTAATTACATCAAGACATATCCATCTTATTCTAAATACATATACTGCAGCAGCAAATTTGGTATATGTGTTGTGAACCTGATCCATCTGTTACAAAAAAGAGCTTCAAGTTTTAAGTGTAAGCCTCTAAAACAATTTGATCATTCATCACAGTTAACACGACACAAAAGCTACTGGTGTTACAGATGAAAAAACATTATGGTTTCATTTTTCCTGGCCTATCTAACCTGTTAAGCTTCTGTAATCACACCAAAGGCTACCTCAAACAGCAGTTTGGTGCGTTTCAGCACAGATGTCATTACTCAGCATTGCAAGGAGAGCAAGGTGTGATTTGGGATCTGTGTTTGGGCGTGACCGCACCACCTACACAATCTATTTTGGCAGCGTTTCAGGCAGTGTGGAAACTCTCCCTTCAGGCTTAATGTGGCTTTTCCTGCCCTGATACAATGAAACAATAAAATGAAATCAAATGGCAGTCTTATATAGCTTTGAGTGAACTGGTACACAGCTGATCTGGGTGATAGATTATTTACTGCCTCTGCACAGTAATAAATCATCTGGGTGTTCTTGGTTTTCAAGCAACTTTTTCTCTTTTTTCTATGTTTAAAAAACACACCAGAGGAAAAAAGAAGTATAAACAAGGCCCTTTAATATAGTAACATATACAGTAGGTAATAGTATGAGTGTGATGTGGGTGAACAAAAAAGAAAGCATAAAAAAAGTAATTCATTTCACATTTAACACTGATTTCTTAGGGAATAATGCCATTTCTGTTAAACCTACATGCAAAGGCCCCCCCACCACCCCACCCCCCCCCCACCCCACCACATGTGTAATACAAAAAACAATAAATATGCTCATCTGGGGGCAGAGACTACCTTCTTGGTATACACAGTGACAAATATTTAACACTTGTAGTGTCATTTTAGGATGACTTGCACTTTGTAAATGTACATAGAATAGTTACATGGAGGTCATTATAGTAGTATACATGTTAAATAAACACCAGACAGTTTAGCTCAAAAGGCTCAGAAGATTAATGCTCGTATGTTACGCCTGATGCAACGTAGCGTCAGGAACAAATGTAACTGGGTTATATACAATTACACTGTATGTTAGTATACTGCTGTTTGAAGCACATCACGTGTTTCCTTTAAAAAAACAAAACAAAAAACTGTTGCACATTAACTCAACCACGACCCTTAATAAAGCAAATAAAAACGCTAAAACTACATTCTTATATACACAAACAGCTGTGAGGGATTGTTACCGGCAGAGGAAACAGATATGCACATGCAAGCACCAAAGTCTGCCTACTAGTAATTGCTAGTAACTGCCTAGTAACAATGACACAAGTCCGGAAAAGCAAAGGCTTTCGAGACATACGGTAGCAGCGTGATGGGAAAAAAAAAAAAAAAAGGAATGCCAGATTGTGGTCCACAGAGAGATGGTATTTAGAGAGAGGAGAGAATAAGAGCGTTTAAGCTCCTGATGTGTGTACATAAAGATGCCAGCTCATTGTCTTCAACTAATCCTGTATAATTTAGTAAACAAACAAATGCGCGAAGTGATTCCTTCAAAACAGGATGTCTTTGACACAGATAACTTCCGTTTGATAACATAACAATTGTAGGCTGATGAGGGCTCTGCGCGGTGAGGGGAAGAGATAAGAGAGCAGAGCGCGATGAGAGAGAGAGAGAGAGAGTGGGGCGGCAGCCGATTGAAAAACAGCTCATGCTTCATGATGACAGACGCACAATGTAGTTGCAACTACATTTTAGCTTTTGGTTTATTAGTCTTTTATAAAAACAAATGTACTGTAGTTTTTTTTTTTTAAAGCAGCAGATTTTTAGAATAAAATGTTACTGCATCCACCTACAGAGGGCGATAAAGCATGATGTTTTAAACGGTCAGTGAAGGAAAAGAGATGACTACACCTTAATGAAATGACTGTCCGATCATACCAAAATCACGCGCCGTAACACGTCCATGAAGGATTTAAAACCTGTTTAAAGCCTGACAGACTGGGCAGAACATCATACACGATCGCTGAAATTTTCAGCTTGTGCGTATGCGCCTGCCATAAAATACAGCGTGAGGATGAAAACTGGAGGGAGCAAAGGTGGGAGATCTTAATATCCCATGGCAGGAGACATATCTTCAATTTTGGTGGCTATAAAACGCCAGTTTACACTGTTTAGGCAAAGTCCAGTCTAATCTGCCACTTCAGTTGAGGGAAATGAAAATGTCCACATTAACTTCATTTCACAAAATTATATATATATATATATATATATATATATATATATATATATATATATATATACATGGGGTGAGATGTGAACGGTTGTCTGTCTCTCTGTGTTAGCCCTGCGACAGGCTGGTGACCTGTACAGGATGCACCCTGCCTCTCGCCCTATGACAGCTGGGATAGGCTCCAGCCCCCCCGCGACCCTGAAAAGGATAAGCGGAAGAGAATGGATGGCTATATATCCAAATCTGATCAATTTACCAAGATTAAAAAAAAGACAAAAAAAATCCTACAAACTGTATTTGCAGTTAAATGTCTGCACATTTGTCTGCAGCATTAAGGATGAGACAGCTATGCTTGAATTTTCCATTTATTGCAAGCTTTTTATAAATTTATGACCAGAACTGTAACTTCTTTATCCTTCCTTTTTAGCTTGTTATTGCCAGAAAGTGGGCAATCCAGAAACTTCCTGAACCAAGAGCATTTTGTACACTACTTTTTCTGCTTCATAAATATCTGTATAAAAGAACAGTTGCTGTTGAATGTACCGTGGTCATTTTAAGACAAATTTCACATCTAAAAGTGTAAAACATGGATATTTTAGATAAACGAAACTCCAAGGCTTGGGTTATATGTAGCCTGGTTCGTCACCCTAACACCAAGGAAGAATGGTGACCTCATGTTCCATCATGTCGACGAACTATGCAAACACATTAAGTCCTTGCTTTTTTACACACAATCCACAACTGAGCTGTCATCCTCCTCAGCTCCCCACTCTCCAAACCTCATCTGTGGAGACGGAGCTGCAGGATGAAGGTTATTAATGTCGTCCATGGCGTCCGGGTCGGTGTCGTCGCTGGCACCAATTCCCATGTGACCGCCTTCTTCCCGGTGTGTGCGGATGTGTTTCCGTAGCGCTGCGGGCTCTTTGAAGCTGCGGTTGCAGAAAGGGCAGCAGCACGGTCTTTCTCCGGTGTGGATAAGCTGATGGTGTTTCAGGTGCTGTAAGCGACTCAGCCGCTTCCCACAGATCGCACACACGTAAGGTTTCTCTCCTGTGTGCGTGCGCCGGTGTTTGCGCAGACCATCCAAGTGGCGGAAGCAGTTTCCGCACTCGGAGCAAGAGTACGGCTTCTCACCTGTGTGTATGCGCAGGTGGGTTTTAAGCGCCCCTGACTCGCGGAATCGACGGCCGCAGACTCCACACGGGTAGGGCTTCTCACCTGTGTGGATGCGGATGTGCTTCTTCAGGCTGGAGATCAAACGGAAGGTCTTTCCGCACTCCAAGCAGTGGTGAGGCCGATCTCCAGGGGGCTCGACCACTACTGTGTCGGGGGCTGAAGGCCCTGCAGAGTCCTCTGCTCCGCCTGGTGAAACGCTGTCACCTCTCCCTGCACCAGGAGTCCTAGCTAACTGTTTCTGTCCATCAAGTCCGCCCTGCAAGGCACTGCTGCATTCTCGCATAGGTCTTTGGTGACGTAGTGGGTGAGAAAAAGAACGCTGGGAACCTGCGCTGGGAGCCTCTCCTCCAACTTGACCGTACCCAAGATCCCCCACGTTATGGGACGTTCGTTCTCCATCCCCCGCTATGCTGTCCTTCCTGCTGGGCTGAGCAGAGCCTGAACCTGGTCCCTGCTCCTCTTTGATCTCAAATCTGGATGCTCCACCAGGTCCCTGAGACTGCCTCTCATCTAAAGACAAAACAAGACACGCACATCATTACTGTATTTGCACACAGAAGTTATCCATGTATTTGTACGTTTTTGGTAAGAGACACAGCTTGCACTGTACATTTACCTGGTCTGCTGGAATCGGAGCACATATGAGATGCGTTGGATGCAAAAGAGTCCAGAGCGTGGTTGGTCACAGACCCATCTGGTTGAATTGAAAGCTGGCACATTTTGTATTCATCTCTTGGTTCAAAGCCATGAAGCGACTCATCCACAGAGCCACCAAGACCCAAGTCAACACCTGCCCCGTTCACATTTCTGGGGTTCTGGTGGTCCCTGTCCAAAGTCATCGCAGCCATGGATGACAGTGATGGACCAAACACTGACTGACTGATTGACTGTGGGCCTGTGTACGACACCTGCAGCTGATCTATGAGCTTCTGAGCACTGCACAGACACTCCTGTAGGGTCTTCAGCTCCCTTTCGGACACTTCCAGGCGCACTTTGAGCCTCTCATTCTCCTGCTCCTTATGCAACAACTCCTGCTGAGTCTCATTGAGCACCAGCACAACTTCGCCGAGCAGAGTGTCCACTGCTGCGGACATGGCGGTTTGAATGGTCGGGGCCAGACGCGATTTGAGCGACGTTACAGTCACGCTGCCCTGCGAGGCTCCGTATCCACCCTTGTCCGCTTTGCGATCATAGCAGGACTCGATCCTGTCGGGAATGCTGACCGTGCTTTGTTTGCGATTTCCACTGTGGACTGAGCTGCTGCTGCCGCTGTTTGACGAAGAGGAGGAGTCCATGCTTCCAGCATAGCCTGTCCTCCTGGAAGTCATTATTTTTAATGTCGTTAGCTAAGCTGGTATTCAGTCAGCTAACGTTCACGCGCCGTGCTCCTGAAAACAGATCACGAATCTAAGCAGCCGAGGAGAAAACTCTGCTGCCTTTTTTACTTTAATACGCGGGAGCAGTGACTGTCACCGATTACATGCGCCTCATTAGCTGTTTAAGTGGCGCTGCTGATAAAAACAATGTAATGAACTCTCCGCGGGGCCTGGCTCCGCTCGGCAGCATTGGGCCGCTCTCTTCGCAAGTAACAACGCCAGGCAACAGAGGACCTCTCCTCGCAAACAGCGCGACCCTGCAGGAGAAGCGTGCTGCTGGTCTTTAGCTGTCTTAATAAAGTCTCTAAGTTATTGTTCAAAACACGGCCGCTCCACTGCGACTTACCCACCTCCCTCTGTCTGCAGCAACTGTACGCACAGGCCTGTCGCGTGTACATGACGTCAAGAGGGAGGGTTTATTTTACCCCGGGTAGTGACTGCAAGGAAGTCACGTACTTATTTATTTTTCGCCTTCAATATATTTTATTAACGATTCATACTGATTTTGTTCGGTTTCTGCATGATCTGCTCTGAACAACTGCTGCAAATATGAATTTCAGTCTCATATTTTTGAGTACATGTTTAATGTTTTGGCACAATTCAGTGAAATAGAAACAAATTTCCATATATTCTTCTAAGATTTTTTTCTTACATCCATTTACTCAGTGTTTTGGGGCAAAAGGACATATACTTGTCGTGGTCATGTTGGGTTTTTTCATGATTTCTTTGAACTGTTCTTTTTCCAGAGTGAAATGATTGTACAGAATACACCTTTAATGATTAAAAAAAAGAAAAGAAAAGAAAAAAGAATTGGCTGCACAAGTTTGAATCTATTTTGGACTTTCTGTATTCCACAGAGGGTCAAAAGCATACACCCCCACTAATATCTGGTTATATGTCCCTTAGCAATTTGCACCTTGTCTTTTGGTAGCCATCATCAAGCTTCTGGCATAATTCAGGCTGGATATTTGATCACTATTCTTGGCAGAATTGGTAGAGTTCATTTAAATTGGTTGGTTTCCTGGCACAGACCCGGCTTTTAAGCCTGGTTTTGGGAAGGCCATTCCAGAAGCGTAATATTAACCTGCTTTATCCATTCCAGTTTATCAGTCCTCCTCCTTCATTATTCCATCCACTTTGTGCAGTGTACCAGTACCACTGGCAGCAAAGCAGCCCCAGAGCATGATGCTGCCATCACCATGCATAACAGCTGGCACAGTGTTCTTAGGTCTGAGAGCCTCACCTTTACTCCTCCATATCTCTTGTCATTGTGGTCAAATAGCTCAATCTTTGTCTTGTCTGACTATAAAATATTTTGGCTTGTCCATGTAGGCAGCTGCAAATTTCAGTCAAGCTTGAAGGTGAAGGGGCTTCTTGGTCAGTGCCCTCTCAGTCCATGGTGATATTAAACTAGCTTCACTGTGGACCGTGATGCTGGTGTTCCAGCAGTTTCCACTTCATGGCAGGCTTGAGTCTGGGTGGTTCCTGAACATCCTAACCAATTTCCTCTCATCTGACGGTGACAGTTTGGGTCTTCACCCAGACTTTGGCAAAGCGGGGACACATTCAAATACTTGTACTCATGTACGATCGTTTGAATTGATGATCTTGGAATATTGAATAGAAATGGCTCCAAGAGACCTCCCCAGCTGATGTAAATCTACAGTTGTCCTTAGAGCTTTTCTGAGTTCCTTGCACTTTCCCATTGTTCTGAGTATTGCTCGATCCAACGAGTGCTGTCAAACAAATCCTTTTTATGCTGGCAAAGAGAAACTACCAGCTGCAGTCGGTCACGATCACTAATGAGAAGTTAACAGGCCTCGCCCTTTCACGTTAAGACGCTGTAGAACCTTCAGCACCACTCATTAAAAGATTTAAGTGCATGTATGCACATATTTGAGCCTGTATGTATACTTTTGACCCTGTGTGAAAAATCCAAAATAAATTCAAACTTGTGCACCCAATTCTTGTTTTTGAAAGTCATTAAAGACGTATTCCGTACAATCATTCCACCCAAAAAGAACGGCTCAAAGAAATCATGAAAAGCCCCAAATTACCACGAAATTCAAGCCCATGACGAGTGGATGGAAACTTCTGACCACAACTGCATCAGAGACTGAAACACTGAATGACAGAATGACGTGTGCAGTGACATCTTGATCTTCTTCCTGTTTTTGGTTTGTTTGTTTTTTTGGTTTTTGTTTTTTTTTCCCCCAGAGGCCTGAGGATTTCAGTGTTCTCTACAGGATCTTCTGGACCACACATGTGTATGTTCTGCATGGAGACTTCAAATCCTTAAAATAAAAGAACTTGAAAAATGGTTGAAAATTTGTTGAATTATAATGTGCACAGCCTTTATAAACACAAGTTAGGAAACATAACTGGCCTGTAAGAATATCCCAGTTTGCATAGTAATGCTAGGTGGTGGATCAAACCACTGTGAAGCACACGGGGGGCAGTCCATATTTCAAAATTAAAAATGTATTATTTTTCATCTATAATTAAACCAACTTACCTTTGCAGAGTTGTGTATTTACAGTAATGCACTGAGGAGGAAAAATGTTTTTACAGTGAACTGTGAGCTGGACCTCCTTATCCCCACTGTAATTTTCACGCTGCCCTGACATGGCAACACAATTTACGAGGGGCCGGTTTCTCAAAATTTCTGGATAATCCATTTTACAAAACAAACCTAATGTTTTATTCAATATTCAATTCAACATTTATGTTTAACAGGCTGGCATAAACACATGAAACATATGGTTCAGTCATGCTTTGAGGCAACCTGGTAGTTACTAGAGACAAGATTAACGACTGTTTATTACAGAGCAATGAACAAGTACAGCGGGAGTCCTGATTTGAAGCCTTAATCCCACATTTCAGGGTGAAATTTGCTCCATAGTTTGTGGCAGCACAGCAGCCATTTGATGAAGGGGGAAAAAATGATACAAATAGCACTCAGGGTCTAAAGTACGCCCAGGTCAACGACCTCGTGGTAATGCTGACTCTGTGGAGCAGACATCTGCAGCCTGCTGCAGGCAGTGCTTTGCAGGACCACGTGGTCCACTTAAGCTGGGGAAACTGGGCAAAAAGCACCATGAACTTTCTGATGCTTTGCAGATGTCAGTGCGGTCCATCGTGAACACTAATTAATGGCAAATACACCCACTGCAGTTACGCCACACGCAGAACAAGCCTGTCAGCATCAAGATGTTTTTCTTGTGTTCCCTCCTTTTCCCCCTGCAGACACACACAGACCGTATAACTAACTGATGAATGAGGCCGATAAGAACCTGGACATTAGCTTCAACCTGAGGAATTCAGCATGTGTTATTATATATAAAAAAAATAAAAATTATAATTTTGTTGGATGCTCACAAACACGATGTGAATTATTGGGCCACTTTCCACTAACTGCTATTTTCCCCTATAGGCCACAGAAAAACAGCACTGGTTTACGAGACCATATGTGTAAAAAAGCAGGCGGCATTATTCGACATACCCAGGACCTCCCGTGAAGATCTGCCGCTCCCGATATAACAGGACCTTGTAGCATTTGTTTGTGCTGCTTTAGTTTGGTACATAAAAAATAATTTATTCCTCATAGACTGGTTTCTGATGGGGAAAGCAGACCTATCCCAGCTGCTGGCAGTTCTTTAAGGAAAAACTGATGTGATCCGTAGCAAAAAGGGGTAGTGAATTGCGAGATTATGTAACAACCTATTTAACAGTTACCATCTGCTTGGATTTGTGTCACTTCAGGGAAAGAGTTCTTATTCAGCGACTTCATCTCTGTCTCTGAATTTGTCATAATGCCTGTCACGCCCTCTCTGTCCACGTTAAATTACAACAAAAATCTGTGTCTTAAATTTCTCTTTATTGGTTTATTGTGAATAAAATCTCCCTTGCTTTGTTTTATGGAATATTGCTAAACACTAGATTACTGTCAGCTGTTTGGCTGCTGTTATACTCCTTATTTTCTATCTGTAATCGCCACAGTTATGACACTGACATTTTAATTACCCTGAAGATGAATGCTGGGTGGAAGAATGTACAACAGATCGCTGTTAACGTCTTCTGTCGCACAATCAGCGCAGTTTCCTGTATTTTTACAGCAATTTGTTACTGCGTGTGAAACAGAAATATGGAAGGAAACTGATGTACGTTTAGCAGTATTGAATTCAGCTATAAGAACACAACACATGCTGCACAACATAAACAGAGCGTTACTCAGACGCAGCCTGGATGCAGTTATATATGTGTCTCCTTCACACCTTCACACCCACACTCTCTCCTATACACCCAGAACACGTTCACGCAGCCACAGATAGGTGCCCGTACAGGAAAGAGAGAAACAGCTTAACACATACACTGTGTCTAATAATGACACAGGAAATAGCATGATTAATTCATCCATCTGGTGTCGCCTGAATAATGGCAGGAACAATATATCTGCATGCTTGAGCAGGACTGTGACTCATTCAGTAGGTACATTTTAAACAGACTTTATCTGAGCTGATCCATCGGGCACTACAGGACAGTGATTCTCGCGCCCTTGTTTCTGCAGCTTAAGCTCGAAAGCAGAACGGACATTTAAAACCACATAAAGTTGCTTTTTAACAGGAAACAAGAAAACGTCTCGTCCAGTTGTTGTCTTTCTTGAGAACTGTCTTTTGACACCCACAACTTGTTATTTTACATGTTTTTGATTTAATTGCCCTTCATTTTATATTCTACGTATTCCATATTTTATATTTTTTTAAGGGCAACACCTGTTAAAATAAGATCATATATTACAAATGATTCCCGAAACCAGTCCAGCCCGTTTCTTTACCGGCCATTTGGGGAACAGCTGCTCAACAGTTGGTTCTATTTCCGTTTTGGAGCGGTTTCAGTGTAAGTCACAGTCTGCGTGTTATTTAGATGAGAGGTTAGGCGGGTTAGGTTGTCTGGAGCCACTGACTGTATGTCAGGGTTGAAACATTTCAATGAATCGAAGCTAGAGCTGGAACCTCGAGAATTTCCAATCCTCTTTAAATCCCTTCACCCCTAAAAGGAAAACAAGGCCTCATCAACAAGTGAGACATGCTCTGAATAATGTGCTTGTTGTGCAAGAACGAGGCAAAAAATGTGGTCAACGAATTGAACAGCAGTGACGTAACTAATAGCAGACTATAGTAATTCCACTAAATGACATGCAGAGCTGCTCACTCACAGACACACCAGCGAACCGTTAAGCAAGGAGGGAGGTGGAGCTGGTGTAACGAGTGCAGGGAATAAGGAAAAGGGGGGATTATGGGAAGAGTGAAAGAAGGAGGTGATTGTTGGGCAGATGGAAAACATATAAAGAGGGAGAGAGCAAGACAGAGAGAGAAAGTGGAAGCAAGGCGAGCAGAAAGAAGCTCAGTCGTTGTCTGATAAAGGTTTCAAACTTCTCTAAGAAACAGGTAAGTTGATATCTTTTTATTACACAGTTTCAGTGAATAGAGTTAAGCTGCAAGTTGCCAAAACAAAGCGCACAAAGTGGATTAGTATTCAGTGGGGGGCTCCTGCTCCGCGCCGTTCAGCACGGGAGATTTTTGAATGGCCCATTGTTACTTTGCTCTGCAAGTTCAGCATATTTCAGGTATGCTTGTGTGGATTCTTAAGAAGCAGCGGCTTTCTTGTAACTAGATACAGCTGACAAGCCTATGCTGATTCTTGGGCGTGCAGGCATTTGAACCTGTTGTGCAACGGGCCAGTGGAATGCTAAACTAGAGTGGAGCGCCTCCAAGTCTTAACAACTGAGGAATATTCCCAACAGTTCGGTGTACAAGACTTGACATCACTGATAAACACTTCGCAGAGCACCGCATTTCAGCTACTTAAGTGTTACCATTTTGTCATTTTGCCTGCTCCAAATCCACGCGGGTTGAGGAAAAGTTTATGTCTCGGTTCTGACGGCGGTTTTTATTTTCCCACTGAAACTAGAGCTTTATTTAAGTCAGTTGATTCATTCGATACAGCCCTTCCCTCTGCAGGTACATCATCTCTGAAAAGACAGAACCAGGGGACAAAAATACGTCCTCATTCCAGCTCTTTTATACACGAGAAAAATGAACAGAAACACTAAATGTACCCAGTTAGAAACCCAAGGGGCCTATAAAAGATTCTAATGGAATTCTACTCTTTATGATTTCCAGCACGACGGCTGCCATGAGGAACCTTCTTTCCCCCCTCGGGATCATATGCCTGGTTTTCATCAGGGGTTACTGCCCCCTGCCTATGGCCTTACAAGGGATGCATCCTATGAGAACTCATGGACCACGTGCGCATTCATCCGAGGATAATTTTCTTTCCTCTGAGGATTACAGTCAATACGAAGATACAGTCACCACTACTTCATCCAAGAGGTTGACTACAGGTGGAGGGACCCTTAAGCGGTGTGACTACAATCCCTGTCGCGAAGGCCAGATCTCCTGTTTTCAGCTCACAGCCTCGACCCACTGCATGTGTCCAGGGATCACTTTGAATAATATGGCTCCAGAAGCACCCAGCCTAAAATCAGTATCGTGGAATGGGTCCGAAGTTGTACTTAAGTGGTGCGCGCCTAACTCACATGTCATGTCCTATATTGTGACTGTCGGGGGGGAAGAGAGGATGAGATTTGAGGAGGGCAAAAGAAGCGGCGGGGTGGGCGACATTGACGACATAGCAGAAGTTTGTGTGAAGGCCGTGAACGATGTCGGAGCCAGTAATGGATCCTGTATGATTTACCATCCCAAGGATAACAACCTGGCTCTGACAGCAGGGCTCATCGGAGGAGCCCTGGGCTTCTTGCTGCTCCTCTTGCTGGTCATCCTGTTGTGGAGGCACAGGAGACAAAGGAAACAGGAGGCCACCATCTCTATGAGCAACCCAGCTGAGAGACAGTGAACAGGAAACACTGCGAGACTCATTGAGAAAATCTGCCAATCTATGAAAACACGATAACATCTCCGAGGTTTCCGGCACCGAGGAGCTTTCTTAAAACAAGAGGAAGCAGGGCTGCGTTCATCGCCTAACGCCTCGTCCATCCTGAAAACCCCTCGGTGCGTTCAAGGGGGGTTCCACATTCATTAGAGATGCATAAAAAATATTCACAGCTTTCATTAGTTGCAATTTTTTTTTTTTCAGAAATGAAACCCTGAAGACAAACATTAGAGAACATCCCAGCATGCGGTCCCTGCTTTCAATTGCTTAGCTGAGCAACATAGTGCGTAACTGCTCCAGTTGGGTAAAAATCTTTGAAGTTTCCACAATAAAACCTTCCAAAGCACCGGCATGGTGCTCCAAGTCTTTATTACTTGATAGAAGTGTATCTTGTGTAGCACAGGCCAATAAAGGCGCAAATTAGGGATTTTTTTCTTTCTTTTTTTCTTTTTTTTTTTTTGGAGTAGTGTTTATAAAATAATGACTTGCATTAAAGTGTTAATAGTATGAAGTAGAAGAAAATGACAACAGGCACAAATTCTGCTTGAAACGGAAGGTAAGAAGATTGTAAGAAAGGTTCAAATAACGTTGTGTATGTAATTTAATCAGGGTTTGGTTGCTGTTGAGCCCTGTGATGGACTGGCGACGTCTCTGGGGCGTACCCGCCTCCTCTCGCGTCCCTGTCGACAGATAGGAAAGGCTCCAGCCACCCCCCCCCCCCCCCCACACACACACACATTGACATCAAAGCATGCTGTAATTAATGAACAAAATGTTTTCTTTGAAACTCTCTGTGAGAGTTCCTCGTTTTGTGTATGTAATTAAAGCGCGAATGGATTGATTTCCTTAATCTGACTGCTAACTAACATAATAACTGTAATTATTGTAATTGTTTGTTCTTCAAATATATTTGATTGACCACGTTTGCTTGAGTCTGACTCTTAAAATTAAGAAAAACATCATCTCAGTTACGCCGCCGTGTCAAAATATGTCATTTTATATCATCTGTGACTCGGGAGGATGGGTGTGCTTTTCCATCTGTCTTATTGACGGAAGTTATGTCAGTGCCCTGGATGAGCACCAGCGTTCGATGCCATTTTTCCAGCTGTCACACAATCGCTTTTTCAGAGGATATATATTTGGCAAGGGTTGTCTCATCCCAGCTGAGACTTCCTGTCACGCAGCATCGGGCTGATGAGGAGCTTCAGGCTTTTATTTTTTATTTTTTTGCCACGATGAGAAAGAGAAGAAAGTCCAAAAATTTTAATCCCCCCCCCCCCCCTCGGTTTATCTCATGTTCAGGCCTCCATCTGCGTTTCTCGCAGCAATGTTATAATTCCTTTTTT